>BPLS01000171.1:1068350-1103535 GCA_019656275.1 Rhododendron kiyosumense | reverse complement strand
GAACCGGTGAGGCGGAGGGAGCGGCAGTAGTCGGAATGGGCGGCGGCGAGGTGGTGGCGGGCGTAGACGGCGTCCTTCATGAGGCGGCGGCGGTCCTTGCAGCGTCGGACCGTGTCCTCGTTGCCTAGCTTCGACGCCGTGCATCCCATCGTCACCGTGTCCCTATTTTCGCTAGAGAGAGAAATCACTTACGAGGAGAGAGAGAGAGAGAGAGAGAGAGAGTGGGGCTACTACTCCTTGGACTGGTGATGTCGAATCGCGCTTTTCTCAGTTCACTCCACTCTCTGAATTGAACTTGTTGATATAGCATTGGAGCAGAAGTTTTAAATTCTTCCGAATCGGTTTCCACCGCCCAGCGGGTCCCACTGTGAAATTTTTGCATTAATCTGAATCGTTCATGTTATAGAGTTCATAAAACAGTACGTTCACGTAAAAAAATTCAAATTGATTGGATATCGATAGGCACATTAAAAATTGAATTTTAGTTTATAAAATACGGTTTTACTAACCTCCACCCATTAGGTGGATGATAATATACACATAATTTTAAACAAGTTCGAATATTAATATATATCTCACAAATATTAGTACATTTTCACAAATATTAATACATCTTTTTCGGATATCAATGCATCTTTGCCTATTATTCTACCCATTTGGACATATTTTAGAATAATCCTAATATTGGATAATTCAACTTAAAATTAATCTACCGTTTAGAATAATCCTAATATTGGATAATTCAACTTAAAATTTATCTACCATTAATTTTATAAATCAAAATTAATTTTTTTATTTACTTATCACTGTCCGATAAAGCTGATATTTTATGAAAATATACTACTCTGCGAACCCTACAAGATAAACAGTTTAGATTTGGAGCTTAGAAGATGAAAGGTTTCCACTTAAGGTAGATAGCAGAATTTAAATTCTTTTTCTTTCTACTACTAGTACTAGTATTTTTTTTTTCCCCTCACGGTTTGTTTTTCTTGGAATTTGTTTGAAGTTGATGGCAGTCTCCAGTTGTTTATTGTTGGATTTTTTTGTAATAATAGTATATACCAAGTGATTTTAAAAATCTTGTCGTCTTGATTTGGTAACTACTTTTGAACCGACCTTTTTGTTCCTACGTTATTTTTTTATTGTGTCTTGTCTTTCTTTTTTTTTTTTTTTTGTTATCTGGGAAAAAAATACGTAACATCATCTAGGTTACTCGGAGTTTCGAGAACCAACTCTTTTCCCTTGACATGGTTTTTAATAAGTTTTCTTTCAATTATTTCCGAAATTTCTCTCAAAATCTTTGCCAACCTCTATGTGTATATGTTCAATCAATTTTATTTCTCGTATAATCGATAAGTTTGACAACTCAAATGACATAAACAATTCGGATCAAACTAATAGGCCCGAGATATCAATATGTTCGCGTTCGACTTTAAAATAAAAAACAAAACGAGAGGAATTGAAACACAACATAAATCATATACTAGTATTAGTTATTTAGTTGGTCCAACCAACTATTGATGGGTCTATCCTCCAAGCTAAAATATCTCCTGACGCCTGAACATCGGAGCGAGCTCTCTTACACCTCAACTAAAAAGTAATTATTTCTCAAAATACTTGTGTAAAAGTGCCAAATTTTTTATTTTTTCGATTCCTCTCATCGAAATGAATCAATAACCCACGAACGTTTGGTGCAAAACTAAAAAATGCTAAAAAAATCAAATAAGAACAAAATTTTCAAATTTAAGTTAAGTTCAAGAGAACGCAACCTAACATAGAGATCTTAAAATTAATTATTGGACAAAATTCGAGTAATCCTAAGAATTTGATGATGGTGCAAACCGAACTTTCTTGGGTTAGAGTTACAATATACATTCTTGTGCATTTTTCTCTAGGGAGAAAAAAAAAAAAAAAAAAAAAAAAAACCCCCTAAGATTGTGAGGACTATTTCATGGAAAATGTTTGGTAAAGCTGATGCAAAGGGCCATTACAGTAGGGTCCCAATAAACTCAGGAATGGAGAATATTGTTTGGCAAAGGGTCCATTTAGGTCAATAAAAGGGGCTTTATTGCCTTGCTTTTTCCTCATCCCCGTACAGGATTTCTTTGGTCATGTTTTGAGAGGACTGTTACTCCATATAGCACAAAAATTATTCAATATATATATATATATAG
This sequence comes from Rhododendron kiyosumense, assembly GCA_019656275.1. Classification (NCBI taxonomy): domain Eukaryota; kingdom Viridiplantae; phylum Streptophyta; class Magnoliopsida; order Ericales; family Ericaceae; genus Rhododendron; species Rhododendron kiyosumense. The sequence continues at coordinate 1,101,361 of BPLS01000171.1, read as the reverse complement.
CACCTAATTCAAGGATTCTTGTTCTCTAAGAAAAAGCAATGAATAAAAAGCAATGTGGGGGGAGGTGAAAGTAGGGGGGAAAAAGTGATGGAAAATGGTGAAATGGGAGGGGGGGAAAAGTGATGGAAAATGGTGAAATTCTTCCCCCACAGTCTAGTTGGACCCAACATACCCACTTCACAACTTTTCCTCTCTCTCTCTCTCTCTCTCTCTCTCTCTCTCTCTCTCTCTCTCGTTGTGTGTTTTTCTCTTGTCATGTGTGCTTTACAATTTGGCTTTCAAATGGGATAGAAAGTGTACCGGTGGGAAAAAGGCCATGACCTATTTTCAAATTCCATCTTCAACTACACATGTAACATATTGTATACACTTTATACACAACGATTTATACAAGGGAATTGATTTTGCCACTCTTATTTTTGTTAATGTCACTCCCCTTCTTTTACAAAACAAACCATTTTATATAGGCACAAAGAAGAGTGACATTAATAAAAAGGGGAGTGCCAAAATCACTCCCCTTATATAAAATACTGGAACACACGCTAAGATCCCTTTTCACTGAGTAGCGACTCAGGGCTCGAGCATCAGATGCATTTATTTAGAAAGCGTGTAAAGATGTTGGCATCCACATAAATATTCGTAATTGCATAAAAAAAACAACCCACACTTGAGCCACCTAAATACAAAAACCCAGTAGAAAATTATTGGAGCCAGTTTGGATCATAGCTAGAGTGGTCCCAGCTCAAGCCAACCTTCTTCGCATGGGAAATCATCTTTTAATCAAATAGTATTCTTATTCCCCTCTAGATCTTAAGTCACATAATCCTTCGTAATATCCTACACTTCCGCTCTCAATCCTCCCTCTCACGAATTTTAATGGTTTGTGATGTGTTTTAAAGGAGACTCTTTCATGCTCGTACTCCCGCTCGAATTATGTGTCCCAACTCCTGAGCACCCATGAACTTCTCGACCAACAACTAGGTTCTATTTTCTACAACTTTTATAATCCATCATACACATTATACATCCGTATCGGACACATAGAATGTGATTTTACACTGGACATTAGATCTTGTTGCCAAATTAGGTCAAATGATATAAACCAAAATACAAAAGGAAAACGACGAAAAACTCATCTCATTACTGCCTCCAGAAATTTGCTACTATAAGCGAATAACTTTATAGTAACAAGATTGCAACGGCCAAAAAGAAGAATATTACGTCTTGCGAGTGCATTCATTTTTATAGACCACAAGAAATCTCAAATTTACAAGGTTAGATCTTTCTGATCCTTAAATCATCAATGCAATGAACAAGAATACTAAGAGCGTCTCCAATGGTTCTAGCCGCTTAATAAGAGCGAAAGCCATTTTTTGCCTTGCTACAGTGTTATTTGGTCAAAACTTGGCAAAAGTGTTCACGAAAGCCGTATTTTGCCTTGCTTCGGTGTTATTTGGTCAAAACTTGGCAAAAGTGTTCTAATGGTGCTAAAGCCATTATCCGGCTACTAGGCCCCGATCCGTAACGCCAAATAAATACTTATTTTTTAAGAAAGCAATTTCAAGTTCAAATATGATGGCTTCGTTAAAGTATAAAAATATGCAATATGGATTTTATTTGAAAGATCTCATTGAAATCTTTAATACGGTGCAAAAAAAATTGAAAAATTATTTTTCGTTTGCATTATTTTTGAGTTTGAAAATGTGAAATAAGTACTTATTTTTTAAGGAGGTGTTCTAGAACGGACTCTAACACTAGCGACTATTGGATGACACCCACATATTACAACCTGGCAACAAATGGCCCATGCCATTTTTTGGCTCCCAGAATGGTTCCCAATTGGAGAGAATTTTGGTTTTTAAGCCAAAATATAGCTTTGGCTCCCAAAATGACTCCCTGCAGCTAATATTGTGACCATAATTTACCAATGTAATCCTACACCAGATAGATGATAGAGCCCTAGAGTAGAGAGAGAGAGAGAGGTGCTAGAGCTTGCTTTTTATTATCAACCATACAATCTAAGTACGGCTAAGTACTACTCCATCATGGCAAAGTATTTATGACAAACCCCGAGGGATAGGACTTGGGACTTTAGATATTTGAGGTCGGAAACCTCTGGGATGATATCAACTCTTTTGGCATCAGTTCTTATATAGGTTTGCTTTGAATTTAATTGAACCTCCCACGAGTGGATGGTGAAATTTGCTTTTTAAAATTAGTCGAGATGCGCGTAAGCTAACCCAAACACCAGTATAAAAAATGTAGATATGACAAAAACGTTATATAACCACCAGGCCCTTATAAAACTAAATAAATCAGAAGCTCCCCCTCCAAAACCGTTGGTATCAGAATGCCAGAACCATCCCCAGATCTCCTGACCCAAGGAGGAAGCTAGAGACACCTAAAGCTGCAACAAATTACTTGTATACACATAGTAGCTGTTGTATTTGGGGATTTTCTCAGCGTCCAAACAGAACCTAAAAAGGCAGAAAGAAACCAAGAGAGATGGCATTGGGGGCTGCAATCCAAGGAGAATAATGGAAGTGTCTTCTCCTAAAAAGGGTCACAAAGAGCCAAAGATGAATCCATTTGTCAGCATTGTTAGCATCCATACCCTCCAATAGTTGGTGCGGCTTTTCCTAAAGGGCCCACTATAATACCCTCAATTGGTCATAGTCTATGCAAACAACTTTAAAACATAACTCTGAACACATTTGTTTTTGAAACCTTTCGATGTACAAGGATCCATGTGCATCGAATGATCCTGAACACAGTTGTGTCCGAATTTGTATTTGAAAGTTGTGGCATTTCATTGTGCCAGAGGTTTCATATCTAAACAGTGAAGGAGGCCCCAGGGGGTCCAACCTATCAACAACATAAAAACAGAGGTCCTATACCTTCAATAGCACAGATACAAATTCATTGGTTCGAATAGGCATACCATTGCCTGGTCATGCCAACAATGAAACAACTATTACCATCAAGATGCATTTACAACCGCACCAACATGAGTTTCAAACTTAGCCTGTTATGCAATCAATATTTTTGTGTGAACAAGGCCATTTCATCTTATGGGAAGTATAAGCCATAATACAACAGTGTACTTCAAGATGGTTCAATGATTTTGCATGCATAACAATGGCATTCTGTTCAAATGAAAAACAGAAAGGAAACACAGAGGGGGTGCAAAAGCATAAGAAAAGAGAGAAAGGATACAATTCAAAAGACCAACCAACCAAGCAATTTTTAAAATTTTTTTTTCTAATCTTAGAAAGAATTGGACCCCACAAGCCCAGAGGACGACACAACTTTGTGATATGGAGGTCCTACCACGTTTTCTTTGCAAAACAGCTAGCAAAAGGTAAATGACTCACCTTCTAGTCAAACAACACACAGATACATCCACACAGATACATCATTCTTTTAAAAACTTAGCTAGCCCTAATAACTACTAGTGAAGATACCCTTCTGTACCTGGCTCCCTGTTTTGTTTTGTGCACATGTCATTCACGTGCTTCCAGCAATATAAATTCAACCTGCTGACCTGGTGAAAGAATTGAGGAAATGGTAGGAGCTCAAGCTGCCGTCTAGCGGCTGGCGGTCTCAGGCTGGTCGGTAGGGAAACCAAAATCCTCAAACAAGCCCTGAAAATGAATAGAAGAGTAAGAGTAAGGTGGTGGTAGGGAAACCAAAATCCTCAAACAAGCCCTGAAAATGAATAAAAAAGTAGAGTGAGGTGGTAGGGAATGATATCGCTGTAATATCGGGTTCTTTCAGTGGTTGTGTGTGTATGAGAGAGAGAGAGAGAGTACCATGGTGTCGTTTACAGCAGAAACCACACAATAGTGCTCCTGAAAACAACAGCATTTCCAGACAGTAAATCATATAAGTTCATACCAAAAACTTCTGATGTGCTCATAAAACAAGAAACTAATTGAAGACTGTGATTGAGAAATTAGACAAAACAGATGCACAGATAATTCATGAAGGATACAAGTATATGAGTAGACTACCCAGCAGACTAAACAATTAGGGAGACAGTTACAAAGTCACTGGTTGGCATCCAGTTTTGGAGACCATAATGTACTTGTCAAACTCAAAAACTCTCTCACCCCCCACGGACCTCATTGAATCTTCCACAAAGATTTAATTTTCACCAACCTTTTATCTTAATTATCGTCTATCTTGTTGTGAAGTTAGTCTAATCGCATCACAGCATGCCACTACAAGGCAATAAGGAAGCTGGTTCATCAAAAGGAGTAAACCAATTTTTTTGGTGAGAGCATAGCATGTATACAGAAAAATAATCAGCTTTTTTACTACATCTGTAAATATTACACTCACGGGATCATCTTTTAAAAGTTATATTCACCTATCATGTCAAGGGACCAATGCCTTGTGATTTCTCCAGTTTTTTTTGGCTCCATGGTCTCTGTCAGGAGACCAGTGGACTATGAGAACCAGCCCTCAACCACTAGTAGTGACTTGGATCAAGAAAACATGTCCCCACAGAGGGTCTGTCACCCTCTAAAGTTGGCAAAAACTTAATGAAAGTCCAACTTGAAGTTTCGTACTTTATCTGTCAGCTGGCATCCAAGTCGAGCTTTGGGTGTTCGACTAGGAGTTAGATGCCTTGGAACAAAGGAAACATCAAGATACTTCCTTTTTCTCAATCACTTTTAGCACAGAAATGAAGAATACTTGCCTGCATCATGTGCCACTCTTCAAATTCATCGAACAACTCCAAACGTTCAATCCTAATCAACAAGAAAATTGAACATTATAATCCTTGATTGAATGTTTCAAAACTATGTTCAACTTTCCCACAGAAAGTAGACAAATGAGAAAAATCGTATACAAGATTACAATAGGAATCACCACTTATTCTCGCATGGAAATACTCATTAGAACCTTAAAAGGCACAGTTGCATTTCATAACAACCAAAGAACATCATAAAGTTGAATACTTCTCGAAGAAAATTTTCCTTTTGAGGGCCACAGGAGATACCACTGAAGCTAACAGTTTGTGGCTGTGATTAGGCCCATTAGGGTCTAACAACAATAACAGCAACAATTTACTTGCCCAAGATTTGGAAAAACATCTTCAATTACCTGCGTTTTTCTTGAACATCAATGAATTGACTATAAACTCTCAGCATGTCCCAGGCAACCGCCCTCTGAAAATCCACAAAACCCCATCAGAAAAGGTACTATTAAGAGACTATCATAATGAGAACAATCCAGAGAAAGTATCAAATGGCAAGGAGAAGCTGAAAAAGATAGCTTAAAAATGACAAGGGGCGTGAAGGTACTTCATTTGGACGGACCACCTTACTAATATAGGGGCTTTTATTGGTAAGAATATAACTTCACATGGAAGTGTCTCAATGCAGAAATCGTAAATATTTTTCCACAAGCAAAGCCAACACATATTAATATATAGTATACATATATAGGAGACCTAATTTATTCCTCTTAGGGTCTGCTGTAATCATCCCAAAAACTATTTTGGCAAGGAAAATCTTCAAGGTACACATTTACTATAATTGCTGTTAGATATTTTCTGGCAGGCCCTACTAGGCCCCCAATAAGATTCTCCTCTGCAGATTAGATTGCACAGCTGTCAAACTTCTCCCGATACGAGATAATATGAAAGAAAATTAACCCAATGTGCAGATGATACCTGCCATCCCTGGTCAAGGAATAGTTTTTCCTTGGCAAATAAAGTTGGTGTAGCATGAATGCCCAAGAGTGCACAGCCTCGACTCTGAAACAAAACAGAGAACATTGGAATCTTCCCACATATTAGAACTTTTTTGAAATAATACAAACTGTATGAAACCGCTCATCCTTGTCCAAGAATGAACTAGAACGCGTCACAAACAGCATAATCAAGATTGTCATGCAAGAAGTTGCACTAGGCCACCTTGGAAGAAGTATACCACAAAATGGCATAACAGATGGCTTGTCCATTCCATTTCTTAAAGTTTTCCATATTGCAGATACAAAATAGCATAAACCAAGGATCTTCGTGCTAATTTTTATTTATTTTTGTTATCAGCAGGGATCACCGTGCCATTTCATTCACAAAAGCAATGCTATATTCAGAGGATCAAGCATTATCGAAAAACGGCAATGATACAGAACAAAGGCTCAGTAAAAAATAGCAACATTAAACTTTCCAACAAAGCAAGGATCCTCATGCCATTTTATTCACCCAGAGTAGAACTACCAAAATCACAGCGGAGGGGTTGTAAGCTTACTGATCAAAACAGCAGACGAGAGAACAAAAAAACTACCCTCTATATAGAAGAAATTAGAAACAACCCTATGCATTAAAAACAATTAACAAAATACCTCCAAATTTCTTATCATTTGCTGACCAAAAGCATCATCTGGATGAATCTGTTGAAGATCGAAACAGTAACATGATGTACGAAAACAGAAACCACATAAGCCAGGAGCATGACCAGAAACAAATGAAACCACAGAGAAGCAACCGAGAAATAAACAAAAGATAAAAAAAAAAGGAATTGAAGGCTTTAAATTCAACATATGTCCAACCTGCTCATATAAGAAAAAGATAGCTGTGGGAAATGTTTTGGAAGCCCAACCAACTATAGCACGGCTTGAATTTGGATCCAAGTATATCAAAACGCATTCTGCGATTATAAATGTTGGCAGACTGATAACAGCATCAGAGAGAAGCAGCTTAATCATTTCTTCGGCATGCAGGTATATCAGTGGCTCTCCATCAAATCATCAAGTTGAAAAGCAAAAAGATGTACATGTAGGATAATATGACAATGCATTCCCAAGCTCTATGTATTTAAATTTATACGATTGCAAAAAAGAACATATTTAGACAATCATGACAAAGAAATGGATGGAAAATGAAGCTAAAATGATTTACAGAAATGTCAAGCTTGTACAGGACATTGTGATGTGTTCAAATTGACTGATTAGACACAGAAAAAGAGATGCTCCCATGCACATACCTTGTATCCATGTTAGCCAAGCTCATGATCTCATCTAATCTTTGTATATCACGCAAATCTACAGGGAGCAGTTTGTAATGATCACCAAGAACTTCTCCTCTCTCTGCAGAGCCAACTATTGTTAATTAGTGCATCAAGTTCATTTGATATGTGATTGATCCTCAATCCCGAGTGCCATTAATTTTAGACTTTGGGGATTTAATGGATTCACTGAAGCAGTTTTCTCAATGAAGTAGTTTCCTTAACAGCAAAGTGAAACAACAATGAATTTGAAAGGAAAGTGAAAAACAAAGACATTTCAACTTTGAACAGTTAAAGCAATGTGTCGTGAATGGAAAGACGGCACACAATATAGATTACCAAAAGTTGAATTAGCAATTAAGACCAATAACTAAACCACTATAACGTAATTTGATGGGAATGGACGTTTACATCACCATCTAAAGCCACAGACCCAAACCAGAAGAGAAAGAAGCCAGAATAGATGTGGATCTTTCCACGATAATCTCCTCCAATTTTTGCAAATATTATGTTGTGTACTTGATTAATTAGACCTTTCCAGTACGGCAATGTTGTGGATGTTTCCACGATAATCTCCTCCAATTTTTGCAATGTGGACATTATGGCGCGTACATGCTTATTTAATTTGCAATTTCTGATCGAACCATGTGAATTCAATAATTAAAGAGTTCAACTGAGGCCCCGTTTCACTTTCTCCAAAAACCTTCTTTTTCAAAAAGAAGGTAATTTCAAACTCAAATATAACGAAAATGAAGAATAATTTTTCAATTTTTTTTTTCACCGTTTAAAAGATCTCAATGAGATCTATCAAACAAGATCCATATTGGTAGGAAAATTATTTGCGTAAACACATGATTTTTGACCTCGAAATTTACCTTCTTTTTCAAAAACTTACTTTTTGAAAAATTGGAACGGCATCTGAGAACGGCAGAAATAGTTTCACTGGAGCAAGTTTTTTTGTACCACGAAGAGGTAAAAATTAAACAAAACATTTGTGAAATACGAAACGTTACGTATTTCTCACATTGGCTTCGTCATCATGATTACCTTGAGAGATTGATGCTGTTTCACCAACTTTGTCCCTTAACTGTCCGCATGTTTCAATGAGAGCAGCCTTCTTACTGGTAACCTAACAGAATGATGGTCCAGAACTTAGAGTTCTTCAAAATTTTAACAGTAGGTAACCAATGATGAACTTAAGCAAATATGTGGTGATATCGTTTAGTATAAGTATAACTCATAAGCTCCCGGGAAATCCAAGCAAAACTTCAAGGAGTATGGGTACTTTGCTTCTTCCACATGGTATACTCTACTCCCGCAAAATGAACTCTGCACCCTTAGTCCCTTATACGGTTATACCACAAAATAAGCCAGGCCAGTGTACTGCCCGGAAACCCACAAGAAACTTTTGATTGTTTTAAATTTGCACCTCCTTAAAATCCAGTTCCACGTATAAATGTGGTGCTTTCCCTTCTTCCTGCCAAAGAGAGTAACAGTACTGGAATTAAACCTGGAGGCCATAATGCCTTTTATCACTACGCACATCAAGTAACTATACTTGTCAGTTGTCAAACAGTACGAGTATATTAGTAAACAAAAAACAAAGCCAAGGCACCTGCAACTGAAAAAAGGTTGTATCAAAACCCGCTCCCAGTGACAATATTTGCTTCTTTGTGGGGCCTCTTTCGTCATTATCCTTTTCACAACCTAGAAACTGATGAAGAATCTGGCGGAAAGCAGCCCAACGAGCAAAATAACCTTAAGATAATTCGTACAGGAGCAAAGCAACAAAACCATATTAAAACCAATGGACAAAAAATACTTGGTAAGTCAGTTCTAATCTCTAGCAGCAGTGTAATCATACCGCGGTTGATTATTGGAGCTCTTCTCACGGGTTTTCTCACAAACAAATGGACGTAGTTATCTTTCATGTATCCCTTCTTCACGCATGACCTACCAATGAATACAGTAAGACATTAGCACTATCGAAGGAGAGTAAACTAAAGTACCGCAATTGGTTCTCTTCCTCAATCGAGCTACCGTAGGAAGCATAAACAACTCCAGTTTCAAAGAAGAATCACAAAGTAACAAGAAACATCATATTTGAACACGGTATCAATTGTACTACAGATCAATGGCTTCATTGTCATCTCTTTCCCACATTAACACGACTGTATATTACATATCTAACAAGGGCAATAACAACAGCTAAATAAAAGTTGAGATCACCTAGTTTCTTCTAGATGGCTAGCTAACACTGACACCAACTAATGGTGGATTGCTTAAAATCGTAAAACTATTTGCTCCACGTATTTTCAATACAACTAGCACAACTACTATGAATCTTTTTTCCCCCCCATACATTGGAAGCATTTATACTATTCAAACCCCTTCCCAACCCATTAACAAGGGCATAATAAAACTTTCGCTTAGGAGTTGAAACCATAACCTCACTGCACCTACACAACCATTGGGCCAACTACCATGGTTACTTTGATAAGGCTGCAGTGACTCTGTGTGGGTTTTTAACAATTTTCCTTACAGTTCTTAATTTCCGATAGCCGAAATTAGAATTGGAAAATTAACGAAGTTGAATCCGTGAACAAACAGATAATTTACGCGTGTATAAATAAATGTAATTAAGGACGAGTTAAGCGTACAGCTTGCTGGCGGAAGCGTCGTCGTTGGTGGCTTGAACGGCCGCCCTGTTGCTCTGCGAATCGCCAGGTGCTCTCGCCATTTCTCTTTGATTGAGAGATAGAGAGAGAGAGAGAGCGAGAGCGAGAGAGAGATGTAATTGACGAATTAGGACAAAGGAGGAGGAGGAGTTGAAAGCTGGCTGTTTCCAGGACAATGTCCAGTTGTAAACGAAAGATCGGTTTTCAGAAAAGTTGTGCGCTGCCCTGGCAGTAGGTTAAAATTGACTGGCAATAGCTGCGACTGGATATTTTTTCCCATTTCTGTAATTCGATTTACACTTTAGCCTCTGTTTGGAACTTGTTGAGGATGAAAAGGGAAAATAAGAGAAAATACTCTAATAAATAGGAATATTGGTGGAAAAATTAAGAAGAAATTGGAAAGAAAATTCACTGGCAATAGCTGCAGATTGCTTCCCACTAATGGATCCCTAATAAACGAAAATTGGAATGAGAGGGTAATTTAGGCACTTCACCAGACGGACACAAGATGTAGAGCGCCTCTAGTAAATGTTGAAGCACCAAAATCAGCCTCCTAACGGATCCTAATATATTATCGTAGAATAAATTTGCAAGCTGACTCAATTGGATGGATGCTCATTCCAAGGTTCATCGTCAAAGTCTTGAAGACCTAGCGTCTACTACCTTACTAACTTTCTAACCTATACAACTAGTGTATTGTATGAGTTTCCCTTTTGAGAGTGATATGGTATGCGCAAGTATCATATCACTTAAAAATATGGAGGGTTGATAGTGATAACTCTTAATACTGTATTGGTCCTGTTTGTCTATTGTTTTAGTTGAAGGTGGTTAACTAATACTTGGTCATAGTTGATGGGCTGTTATTGAAATTAACCCAAATAGAAAAAGATTTCCAATATAGCAGCAGAATACGAAACACGTATAAAAAGACTTCCAAAACCAGGCCCTAACCAGACGCAGGGCAGGAGGTCTCTCTCTCTCTCACTGTATTCCGATTCGCAAACCCTAGAACTCTCATCCCGATCCACCACCGATCCCTAAAACCCTAGTTTTCTCTCTCTATCCACTCGATGTTACCTAACCCTTCGTCTACCTAAATACACCATTCGAACTTTTTAGGATTACTTTTTGTTTCGGCGAAGCCCGAAAGATGGACATCGAACAGAAGCAAGCGGAGCACATCGACTACTTCGTCAAGCAAGCGTCGGCCCACAATGGCGCCTCCCTGGCAAACGTCGCCGTCGAGGCCACTGCGCACCCGTCTCTCTTCGCCTTCTCCGAGATTCTCGCCGTTCCCAACGTCCTCGAGGTATATCTCTATATGTATCTGTAATTATGGGTTCATAGATTTTGTACGTAAGTACCTTTTAAACGCAATTTTATAGTACAGATACCCACCCACCCGTTAACGCAATTTTATAGTACAGATACCCACCCACCCGTTCATATTTGTTTTTGTTTAGTTCCTTGTAGTCTTTTTGGTGACATCATTAGATAGAAAACCTATTATTCCATGCTTTGTTTGCTACGATTTTGGTGATAGGCAATGCTATTGGTTTGTTGATACTGGGTATCTCTAGAAGTTCAAAGGATAGGTTAATATTTTAGGTTTTAGGGTTTGTAACGTCATGGTAGTGGTATTTTACAATTTTTGTATATATACAGTATACTGCTTTGGGATTGAATTAGCATTTAACTCAGTTTATGGGTAAGAAATGCCAGTTTAGATTGCCCCCTGGTACAACACGCATGTGAATGAATGTGAAAATATGCGTTGGGCAGCTTGTTCAGTTTGATCTTTGTGTCATTTTTGTTAGTGGCAGATGGACTCTTGAACTAATGTTCAGCAAATGAAAAAGTTAGAGCTTGTTTGATTGACTTGGATCCTGCAAGTTAAGACCCTTGTTTACTTTAATGCAGTATATTCATAATGCAAAAATGAAGGTTGTCAATTTCTGTCGATAGGAAAACGTTGTGGTGGTTGTTTGGAGTCCCAATGGCTTGGATATGGTGAAATTTAATTAGATTGACGATTTATAGTGCATGCATACTGAATAAAATATGGACGATGCTCATGTTTGTATGGGTGGACAAAACATGGACGATTGGCATGTAGATGGGATTAAAAGGTTGGACAGCCAAATGGGGGAGGCAAACAAGATGGACATAGCGCGGTTGTAAAGAGTCAGACTGAGTTAGGGAGCTTTGTGTGCTTGTTTGAGAGGTTATTTACTTACTGTTAATTCGTCTCCTGTGAATGGGGTACTTACTTGCTCGCCATTTCTCGGCACGAGTGCATTAGCTCTTGATCATGCTCGCATTGAACTTATCTTTTGTTTTTCATGTTTGATATGAAGTTTATGTGTGCCCCCATGGATCCCGTCCTCTTGCCTTTCTTTGTGACCTTGTGTCTTCGCATTCTATTGTTTAATTGCCAAAGTTTGCTCTTGTTCTCTCATGTTTTGATCACTGCAAATGCTGACTGGAATAGTGTGCATAATTCATTTTTCATTGTCTGTTGGTTAATCTTTGGGTTTGTGTAAAATCAATTCTGCTCTATGCATAGTTGGAAAGCCCTGGCTAATTTGATGATTTTCCTAATGAACTTGAATGCAGCTCCAAGGAACCGAGAACTCTGTGTATTTAGATTTGCTTCGTTTGTTTGCCCATGGCACGTGGAGTGACTACAAGAGTAAGCATGCATTTTTTTCTGGTTTTTTTCATGAGTCAGAATGCTGCTATGTTGATGATTTGTCATGGTCAGATAATTGTTCCTTCTTTTTTTGATCGGCAACACAAAAAAAAAAAAAACTGTCTTGTACATTAAAAAAAATGTTCAAGAGCATGAAGGATAACACAAACTACATTTTGTACATCACATTTTTTTATTGGTAACATACGTGTGACATTCACCGTCCAATCTTTAGAGGTCAAAAGCTAGGGAATCACTTAGAAGAGTAGAACGGAGGCCCAAAAAATGACAAAATTTGAAGGGTGAATAGACCTATTCTTTATATTTCTAATAAGAGGAGTAACCAACTTTATAATGGATAATAAGTTATCAGAAGTCAGAACTCACCAAAGAGTCAATGACTTCTAAAACTCCTTTAGTTTACTTGAGTTAAATAACAGAAGAATGTTTTAAAAATTAGAAATGTGTACACCATCTTTTTGTGTGCCAAGCCTCATAAATCTATCAGAAGGATATGAGAACAAGAACTGGAACCACTTAACGAATATTCACCCATAACAATGAAGCCAAAACGATGAAGCCAAATGGCAATGCAAAAGTGATCGAAGGATTCATTATTGCATCTTATGCATGACATAACCACCAAGGACAAAGGTTGCTATTAGGCCATTACATTGTGAGACTTTGGTGAGCCAAAGTCCTCCTAAAAAGCTAAATGTGAACAGAAATAACCGCTTTCCAAATCCTTGTTGACAAGGACATGGAGAAACATTTCGATGATCAATAATTTTGGTCAGAAAGAGAGCAGAAATTGCATTACAATATCACAGAAGAATAAAGAGATCGCACTCTTTTATCTTTAAGATTTGGTTTCAAGGAGACAAATCATAAGTCCACATAGGCAAGAATTCATCTTGTTTACCTTAGTTAAGATTTTTGAAAAAAAATTAGACTCTCATGTAGCTTGAGCCAAGGAAGAAGATGCCATAGAACAGATATGAGTGGGAACAAAATTTCAAAAGAATTTTGTCCCCGACATTCTTCTAATTCCAAATTTCCACCCAAACATTCGTCTAATTTTTGATACTGAATTGTTCTTGAATTAAGGTAATGCTGGCCGTCTTCCGCAGTTGGTTCCTGATCAAATTCTCAAGCTAAAGCAACTTACTGTGCTCACGTTAGCTGAGACAAACAAGGTATTGTTGGTTCTTTCAGATGTCTCGAGTGTTGGTTATACATTATTAATACTTTTGGCATTTTCGTGACATTCTCAGGCTCTAAATTTTGGTCCTTTCCCAGGTTTTGCCATATGATATACTCATGCAGGAGTTGGATGTTGCAAATGTTCGTGAACTTGAGGATTTCCTTATCAATGAGTGCATGTACGTGGTATGTATTTCATCTCTGTTTCCTCATCAGTTGTGTGCTAAATATTTTTTTTAATGCTCGGCGGTGCTAATTGTTGAGGTATACCATCCCACAATTTTTTTGCGTAATTACCAATGTGTGGAGTGAAGGAAGAACTGGTTGGCTTCCCCTCTCTCCCCTTTTAATGTGTATGTTTGGGTGCATTCAAGGATGATCTGAAAGAAAGCCTTTATTTTGTTCAATAACGCCAGTTACTTTTGTTTTCCTTAACATTGAAAGAGTTGTTCTTTCTTTCAAATTATCAAACTGAAATAAAATTGTGTTGACTCTTCATTGGTTCTTTTGTAGGGCATAGTTAGAGGGAAGCTAGATCAGTTGCGAAGATGTTTCGAGGTTTGAATTCTTCAGAGTCCAGTTTGGGTTGTCTTTGTGTCTAGTTAACATTTGGTTCTTTTTTTTTCTATTAGCCATCAGATTAGTTCTAAACCTAATTGTTTGGTGGTTGTAGGTACAATTTGCAGCTGGCAGGGATCTTAGACCTGGACAACTAGGGAATATGATACAAACTTTAACAAATTGGTAATATTTCTGGTATTTAATACGCCTATTTTGATTCAGATACTGTTTGGGTGTTTACTTTTAGGGTATAGAATGTGTTATACTGCATGGGCTAATAGTGTCAGAATTCGAAGATCTCAATTCAAAAGATCTGTCTGGCTGAATTGCAAACTGGATGGTGAGGTATTCCTTTGGTTGCTAGACTTAACTTTGCTGTGTTATGCATGGATCTATGTATGTTCTGCCGCACTTTAAGTTGGGATTGGTATGAGTTTGAAGTCAGGTTTTTGGTAAACAAATGGGGGAGACGGAGACAACCCCTTACCAAACCCACCCTGCTGCCATTTCTTCCTTTTAGGGTGTAAATCAAATCACCTAGTACATAGTGGATAGGTAGGTATCTGCCATTACTTTTTGGGACAGGGACTTACTTTTGCAAAAGAGTGCCTTAATGGTTCTTCTAAATGTGCAAGCCTGTGATTTGGTTTGCTGGAGGTTCTAGCGATGTGGTGCTTTTGTTATACGTGGATATGCTTATACAGGTTGAGCTAGTGTCTTGTGGGAAATCTTAATCTCTTTTTCTCTTCTATTTTCTCTTGAGATATTTTACTTATTAAGTTTATTGCTTTAGTGTCGTTATCTTATCCTGTATCTGGAAAACGTAGGTTGACTACGTCAGACAATCTTCTTATCTCCATTCAAGAGAAGATAAAGTGGGCGGATTCCATGGGTGAGGTGGATAAGAAGCACAAAAAGGAAGTAGAAGATAGAGTTGATGAAGTAAAGAAGTCGCTCTCCACCAAGGTCAGGATCTGGGTTCTTTTAAGCTTTACCGTTCCTTTTTATTCCCTTGCATTTTTTGTCTTAAGCAAAGAAGTAAACTACTTTTTTTTAAGGGGAGAGAGGGAGGGAGGGTTGGAACCTGAATTCTGCATTCCGTTGAATTTAGAGACAGTGAAGCTAGCTAGAAGCTAACAACTCATCATCCGGAACTAATTTGATGGAGTTTCTGTTATGGTTTTGGAAAGACTATTGTTATAATAGTCTTAATTGAGTTGGTGGAATATGTTTGTCGATTGTCTTACTTACGTCGTGGCAGAAGTCACACACTGTGAGCAGGCCGACATGGACTTCCGAGGGCAAGAGGAGATCTTCTCTGAACCTGGTGGGGTGATGGACTATGAGGAAGACCGAAGCCGACCTAAGAGGTAGTTTATTAACTCTTGACTCCACAATTACTTCCCCATGATGAATATGGATTCTGAATTTACTCTAATTTCAAGTGAATATAGCATGATCTGAATTCTGAACCACTAAGTTGCACTGTTCTCGAACTTACCTTTATTTATTCAGGGCGCCTGAAATGTCAGTCAGGTGCTTCTTTGCATAATGTGCTGTATGGATAAATTTCCAATAGGTCAGCACAAACTCGTCAAGTTTGTGGAGTGGAAAACCTAATTGCAAACTAAGTTGCAAAACTAATGCATTCTTTAAACTCAGAAACATGTGGGCTTTGTTGTTCTATGTTGGGATGCTTCATTTTGTTTGATGAGCAGCTTGGAAAATTGCAGGAGGCGGCATCCAATGGGTTGAAGAGAGAGCATCAGACAGAGAATTGGTTGTTTGCCACCTACCCCTTTTTTGTTCGAGGCATTCCAACAACACACACAGGATTGCTGGTTTTGGAGATACTCATGTCTTTAAAATTGAAAAGTTGAACTTCGATGTTATTTAGACTAAAAAATATCATCACTTGTTAGTTCGTATTGGAACTCCATTGTTATTTGATTTTAAGTAAGCGAAAGATCAGATTGGTTTTGGTAGTGCGGCTTAGTAAGCAAAGTTATGGAGGTAATATGCACATCGATAGTTCAGTCAGCATGTGCCATGATATTGCTTGTAGTCCTACTTCATTTAGGTATGAAATTACCTGTTGCAATGTATGCGAATGCTCTTACTTCACGGGAAGAAATGGCGGTTATTTCCCGCAACATGATGTACCATGTCAGCTTTGGTTTGGGACATTTTCCCCTACTTTAATCATCCCAGGTGGTATGATCAGCTATTTGGCCTTCTATTATACAAAGATTGAACAGATTTACAAATGCTCTTTTGTTAATTGGTTCATCAATTTGTGTGGGGGAAAAGGGAAAATATCTTTTTTCTTTGTTCGATTAGGAAAGTGAGAAGAAAATGATTGTCATTGAACTATCCAGAAAAGCTGACAATCCGGAGTTTTAAATCGTAGTATTAGAAAATGCAACGGTTTTAGTGATAAGGTCATATATTAGCCGTATTGGTCGATACGTAGGTAAATAACAGTATCAGAGGTCGTAGTATCAAGAAATGTAACAGTTTCAGTGTGAAGGTCATATTAAGCCGAAGGTCATATTAAGTATTGGCCAATATGTAGGTAAATTACAGTTTCAGAGGTTTGAAAGCCTGTTATGTACCGGTCTTTATTTATAACCTTGCTGACATCTTTTATTCAATTCATTTACCTTCTACTGTTGGTAGTACCAGCCCTATCTATACAACTAGCCTCTTTTGTCAGCGTCTTGGTTCGTATAATCACTCTCAGAGATATGATTGCGTTCTAGAAAGTAGCACGGTTGCCTTAGATGGTTTTGGACAAAAGGAGAACAGAAAACAATGGAAGGCTTGCATCAGCAAAGGCTAGAGGACCTCAGCTTCTACAGCAAAGAAAAACGTATTATGCAGAAAACAAAGAACGTATTATGCGAAAAAAAAACCCACTTTTCAGTAATGAAATGCATTCAAAGTACTTCGTGGCTTTTCTCCGGCAGCCCTCCTTACCTGTCCGGATTTTGCAAACTGAATTAGACAGCAACGGCTTCTCGTTTGAGTTGGGTTTTTGTTTGGGTTCTTAGGGAGCAAAACAGTGTAGCTCACTTGTTAGCTTCTAATTGTATAGCTAGAGCTTATAGTGTTTTTCCAGGCTGTACTCCGCCTGGGCTCGAATCCCTCCTTTTGAAGGATAGACCTGTTTGATATCCTGTAATCTTTTTTGACTTGTCAAAAAATAAAAAAATAAAAAATAATAGACAGAGACGGCTTGTGAGAGATGTCTGCATTTTTTTGCACAAAACCTGCGCTCGGATTTTTCTGTCCAAAAATTGGCAGCTGCGTTGGAAACTACTCTCTCTCTCTCTCTCTCTCTCTCTCTCTTCTTTTTTGTACTTGTCATTGAGTAGCCCTAGCTGCAATGGAAACTACTCCCTCCGTCCCAATTTATTTGTCCAATTGTCAAAATACGTATCTTTTAAAAATATACTTATATCTTACATTTTATAATATTTTTTATGATTTTGAAGATTTTGTATAATAAAACTAATTGAGATCTATCAAACAAGATCCATATTGTATATTAAAATATTACGAATTGAAAATTATAACCAATTCTATGAGAGGTCAAACGCTCTCAAAAAATAAAAACCGGGACAAACAAACCGGGATAGAGGGAGTACTACTAGTGTTTGGTAATTTCATTGATAAGCCCTATTTGATTGAATTGTAAGGGAAAGGAAGCTTGCCTTTTTGTGAGGCACAAGAAGGACCTTGCTCTATATGGTAACATGGATTTGTGTAATGTCGGTTGAATACCCAAATATGTATGCTGTTTGAAGTTTTCCAACGCTCACGCATAATAACAATCTTAGCCGTCGTAATAGAAATTTCTATTTGTGTATGCTGTTTGAAGTTTTGGGACGCACACACATGGTAACAATCTTAGCTTGCATCAGATAAAGCAAATATTCAGCCTAAGAGGCCTGCATAAACTATGACATGAGGCTTGGTAAAGCGATTGTATTACATAAGGTTCTCTCAATGGAACTCATTATTTGCCAATATCTTGTTCTCCCTTTGGCTTATTTGTGGTACGCATCATCCCCTCCACCTTAGTTGATGCTGTCAGAAATGACAAGAAAAATATGTTAAAAATGTTTCAAATTAACTTCAGATAGTATAATTTTTAAGGGGAAAAACTTACGCGTCACAGTTGGTGGTTTTGGAGACTGGGATATCCATTTGAACACCGCACTTGGCAGGGAGAGCTTGGGCAACGTCGTCTTTTATGTTTGGGTAGCGATTAGCTGCTGCCTTGACACAGGTGCACGCTGCTCGCTTGTCTGCTGTAGTTGAAGCCATTCCCTTCAAGTTCTTCACCCCATCGCAGCATGCCGGTTGTGGATTCCCCCCTCCCACGAGGTAGGACATGCACGGAACCAAGCAGGCGTTGACTTGGTCACAGGTGATGGCTCGGGTGGGCTCTGCCATGATCTGAACCATGGCTAGGACGATCATCACTATGACTAATCCCTTCATCTTTCCTTTGTAATATAGGTCACTTGAAAAAGTTTTGAGTTTGACCTTTCAACTTTGTATTCTCTTTGTGCTTCTTTCTTGTGTTTGCTATAAGGGAGGCTTGGATAGGGTATATATAGGACTCAGGCGATACTGTGAAATAGAAAGAGCATCAAAGCATAAAAATTATCTGTTACAGTTTTGGTGTTTTCTTTGCTTTCATATGTCAGCTGTAACTGCTTATAGCAACAAGAGGATAAACATGTGTAACACTTCTGTTTCTTTTCCGGTATGGCTGTTCATTCACTTCCTTGGCAGGGGCCAAATAAACCCTATCTCGTCCACTTAGTCTATCCCAAACGAGCTAGTTGTGTGTCGGATATGACTGGATTAGCAGTTCAGTGTATCATAGGGTAAATGATATCTAGTTACATCAAATTCCTCATTTAATTTTCCAGCTGGCGTGGATTTCAGGATTCGTGCATTTGTTTGTGTATGTGTCCATTTGCCGAAGATCTTGACATAACGGACAGCGAAGAAGGACTAATGTACCAGACCTCCATTGATTGGAATGTTAGGCTTATCTTGGTTTGTTGGTGTATGTGTCTGTGTCCTTAGCTAGGCATGAAACTTGCTCGAACAGTCAAACCTTTCGCCTCTTGTAGTTAAACCTGATTTTTCATAGTTCCTCAGAGAGCCAAGTTTTCCCTCTGAATTAAACTGTATTTCAGTATCAATTGGTCATTAAAACTGTTGCTTGTGTCTATCCAATCCAGCAATGGTCACTTGAATTGTATAGCCTACAGGCATACGGCAATTGGCATGCCCTTTGTCCAAGTGTGAAGGAAGGTTTACTAAGACAGATTCTGGGAGCCTCACCAGTGAAGCTAAAAATGCATATAAAACCAAGTGGAAAGAAAGAGTGGTGAATTTCCGACGTACCCAAAAAAATAACAGAAAGAGTGGTGAAGACCAAAGAGACGAAGACGGTCGAAAAGTTTTCTTCAGCCCAAAGCTTATTTCTTTCTGCTATTCTTGTCACTTGGCCAATGTATTGGAAAAAGAAAGTACATAGCTAACGCACAGAGCAGAGAAAAAAAAATGAAATTCTTGGAAAATGGGCTGCTGATCCTTCGATTTTAGGAAAGACAGTAACTGCAATGAAAATTTCGTACCATCGCGCGCTCTCTCTCTGTCTGCCACACGTGTGCACAGTTATATTAACCCTTTTTCGCTCATGTGGAACTGTGTAAGTGATTAAATGTTTCCGAAATAAAATCGATAGTAGTACTGTTGGTTGTAGTATAAACGGAGATGAAATAAACTAACAAGTGTTTACACCGTCGCTGTCCTCTTCTTCTAAGATTCACCATGTGTGATGTTTACATATGTTACTGAAGTTGGCATACGTTTACGTATCTGGTCAATTCCTATATACCTATCCATTCACCACAAGATTCTTTCCATAAAATTAGTTCGAACTCTTCACCTTCCGATAAAGGCAACAAACAAGCTTTCCGAAACAAGGGTAGAAAACACTAAAAGTGATGTTTGGTCGAGGTTTTGAGGGAGGTTGTTGAGGTAACGAGTGAAGAGAGATATAGAAAAAGACGAGGGTAATAACTAGTGATCTCGAAATTTATTGAAAAAACGTGCACACAGAGAAGGAGAAAAGAAAAGTTTCGAGAACCCAAGAGAACAAAGCTGATTGATCCAAGTTACTCAACATGAGGTCGGTCACGGATTAAACCGCCCATGTTTAATTATAGGCCAAATCCAAATTATCCAATGACTGATGACTGGAAAATTTGTAAAAAGTTGACCAAGACCCCCACAATGTACATGACTTGACCACACAAGACTTGGAAATTGGAAGGTTTCTAGCCTTCTTCTGAAACCTTTGATCTTCAGTTTTCTCAGTTTTGCCATCTAACCTATAGTCCGATTTTGTTCACGTTCACCAAATGAGGGTGAACATCACTTTTATTTGTTCCTTCTACCTTGTAAGTCGGTAAGTCCCACCAGCTTTACCCATAGTTATTTTTTTTTGGGGGTAATGAAGTGTAAGAGTGTCCCAGCAAGGATGGAGCTAGGGGGTCTAGTAGGGGCGGCTGCCACTATAAGAATTTTAGAAAATTTAATTATTATATGTAAACAAAAATTATCTCCAACTTAATTATGTAGACTCATCGCCACTAGATTTTTTTCCTCATTTTTTTTCTAGTATATGCTAGTAATAAAGTCCTCTATTTTTTTCAAGAAAAGAGACCCAAAAAAGTATTCCAAAACTAAATTTAATGAGTTAAAGTGAAATAATTTAATGAGTTATAAATCTTCACGGTGTTTTATACATGAACGATTCAATCCTCATGTAGATGAGAAAAACATTCATTTTGTTAAGCTTGTTTTGTAAACAATTTCAGCAAGTCATTCTTTTGATAGAGGTATTTGATCGAATAACATGTGTCTTGTTATAAATTTTTGCTTCAAAATCTAAACAATAAACCAAAAATTAGATATTTTGCTTCAGGCCTTGCAATTTATTTTATCTTATTGAGATATTCTTCTAAAGAAATGATTAATTCAAGTAAAACTAAAACTAGATAGTGTGAGGGCCCTGTGCCCCGTTGAGCCAATAAGCCAATATTTTGTGAGGTACAATCCCTTCACTAATTCTAAGAATATTTCCTCTTTTTTTTCATAGAGAATACAGTTTCGTTCTAATTGAGAGGACGTTTGACCGTACGATTGTTATTATATTGAGAAGATGATTTGCAATGATAGAGAGACATATCAACGATCGGATTGAATAAATTCAATCTCAATATATGCCCCATAGCTAGGTTGGGGCCGGGCTCCGATAGACGGAACCTTTTGTGGACACCGACAGTGTGTGCATTGATTGTGTCCGGCCAGCACGCGGGTCCTACACAAATAATTCAAGTCGTTCAATAATTTTAAAATAACTTTATGAGTATTCCATAAAAATAACTTTCAATCGGACAAGTATAGGTGCTTGATCAAATCTTATAATTTTTCATTTAGTTTAAAGGGGAAAAAAAAAAAGGAGTAACAGGAGACATGCCTAGCCTACGGAGTGTATACGAGGAAGCAACAACGTTGTTGGTACACGCGCGTTTAAGTAAAGGATCATACTCTGGAAGGAAAAAAACGTCATTGGTATGTATTTGCTCTAATAAAGCGTTTTGGGTGAACACGACAGACCTGATGCAGCGTTTTTGGTGCACACGCTTTCCTCATAAAATAGGACAAGGAGCAAAAGCTTGCGGAAATGGAGCAAAAGTTTGCGTTCAGGTTAAAAAAGTCTGCGGACAAAGGATTAGATACCGTAATTGACAAACACGCGTTTTTTTAAAAATGGGATTGGAAACAATTGTTCGCGGTCAGGGAGCAATTTTTGACGGCCATGACGTAAAACATTGCAGCCAAGTGGCAAAGGTTTGCGCTGAGTGGATAAGATATCGCGATTGGCAAAGTCTTTTTTGACATGCTTCAGTGCAAAGTCAAAAACAATAGCAAAAGTTATTTTGGTACAATTGTGATTCTTTTCTCTTGAAGGATGAGAGGATAGAGGAGAAATCAGTGCTGTTTGGGGTGGCAAGCGGTGGCATAGCAAGAAATTTTGTTCGGCGGGGGCATCATTAAGCATACAACAAATGATATAAAAAAAAAATGAACTGAAAACATAAAATTTGTTAGAATATATGTGTAGATAATGTGTCATTTTGTAAAATCATGAAGTTAAAAAGAATGTTTTTAGAGAACCATTAATTTTTAGAATACAAGTTGCCATTACTTCTATAATTTAAGTGTAAAATTGAAATTACTGGAAAGTGGAGTGGGGCATGTGCCCCCACTGGTATTAAACTTGACAAATATTATTCAGGTTAAATGAATAGATATTATCAGACCAAAAAGTATAACCATTGGGATTGAATGAATAGACATGACTATTGCATTTAATTAAAGAGGTGTAATCTTTAGCCAACAGTCACGATCTATGCCTATAAAAGGCAAATGGTTCTACCAATTGAAAGGATGAAGAAAATCAGAACCATTCTGATTGTTATTTCTCTCTAGAATTGTCACCTACATTTGTTCTTGGCAGGCTCACAAAATCCAAAGGTGTTCGGGTCTCTTTTCATTTGTGCATAACCCAGTTAGACAACATTTGGAGATTGGGCCTCATTTTATCTTAGAGGCGGCTTCGCTGTAACTCGGTGCACACCAGATTCTCTTGAATTGGTGGGGGCAAATATCATCTTAAGGACAGCGACATAATAACGTGACTTGAAGAATCTTTGTTTATCTACTTTCATCGGCTACGATGACTTTTGCACCAACAATCTTCTGGCTAAAAATTGCCTTTTGCAAGTGGGCGATGGTAAGTCCGTCAACATATTGATGGACAAATGGGCTCCTGGCTGCAGTAGTATCACTGGGACATCATCATCTCCGGTTCAAACAGTGGCAGATCTCATACTACTTGAAAAGCTCGCTGGAATGAAGCTCTCATCAGAAACACTTTCAACCCTCTCATCTCCACCAGAATATTAAGCATCCCTCTTCCTCACACCTCCACCGTTGATAAGTTGACCTGGATTCTGGCCCAAAAACTAAAGTGGTGAATTCACGGTCAAAAGTGGCTACCAGAGCTGCACCAAAATGCTCTTGCTGTGACAAAAAATATCAACCACGTACAATGTGGACACCAAATCTGATTGGAGAATTTATGGAATTTGCGAGGACATTCAAGTGGCGTTATCCATTGTTGCTTCTGTTGTCCATGTTCCAAAATTGCTTAACGAAGTGGCTAACTGGGTGGCACCTTTAGCTAAGAAGGGATCATCGGAAGGCTTTGGTCCTACAACCATCCTTTGAAACTCTAGCAACTTTTGCTCATGATTTTCCACCGACGGGAAACGGATAAAAAAAAGTGTTTTCCGCTTGTACAGTTTACAGAGTTTGGCTTAAGGAATGTGCGATGTATCAATTTGTTAGTACAATTTTTCCTTTTCTTGTTGTTCGATGCCATTTCTCCATTTCTCCTGTGTATGTTCTCTGCATACTTCTTGCTAATGTAGTTGCACAATTGTGAGTATTCCGAGTGATGACCATTGGCCAGTCACTTGTAAATGGAGAAACAGAAAGGATAGTAGAGTATCATGCTATTGCACAGGTGTGTTGTTTTATGCATTTAACAAAGTTTCGTTGTTTCATTATTGATCTTCAGATTTTCCCTGTTATTTTCCCAAAAAATGGCACGGCACGGGCACGGTTAAGTAAACGAGCCAGTATGGCACGAAGCTAAAGGGTCCGGACCGGCACTGCCCGTTTGACACCTCTATTTTTGGTGTTATGAAGCCTCCAAGATTCCTAATTCTGCATTCAAATGTCATTGTTGGACTGGGCTCCACATTGCTGACCAGTCAGTTCTTGCATGTCATAAATATTTTTGTTTTGCTTAATATATCAAAGGATCGGAAACTTTAACATTGCTTGGTATTTTCACGCAAGTGGTATTCCCTTGTATGTGTTGGAATTATTTATCTCCTTAACAAGGCTATTGGTTTGGTTGGCCTGCTTGTAGACTTGTTTCCAGTTTGATATACTAATTCCGATTTCGACACAATGTTACCCTAATCTAGTCATATTTGTTCATCTGTACATGCCGAAACTCAATTTACTTTGCTTAGTTGTATTTGAGTTTAATGAATAATGGAATGAATTGGCATGCTGGGTGTTAGTATTTTTACCTGTCAGTCATAAAGAGTTGGTAAGACTATAGAATTACACGTTAGAGGTTTATAACTCAGAGTGTCTGGACCAGCTTACGTACAATTCGACTAATCTACAAGAACCCAATTCAACCATCCACTAGCGTGGAGTCTGATTAGAGTTGGGGCAAGGCCCCGTATAAATTGACTCCATATGAGTTGATAGAACATGAAAAGTTTCAAACTTAAGACTCTAGAAGAGAACAAAGCCCTTAGTTTGAAGCAGTGACCAGGTCAATCCCTTGAAATTACTTGTTGGTTCATTTTAGCAAAGCAAAAATGAGCAAAATCTTCATTGAACAACAACATCATTCCTTATTAAGCATAATGCGAACCATATTTGTCCATTTGTATGGTAAGCTAATTACATATCATTAATCAAACTCAGGACATGAGATCCTTTTGAATAACAATTATCGTCGCTTTATATCACAATAAACTGTTTAAAATTAACAGTGCTGAAGGAAAAAAATGGTACAAGTGAAAATCTCAATTTGAGAGAAAAATCATGCGAGAGAACCAAACACTACATCAAAGAGGACTACAGGAGATACAAGTGTTTCTTACAACCAACCAAGAATATACATGAAACCTCACTCATGGTCCAGAAGCACCATGCCAAATCCTCATACACTGCATCAAAAGGTTGAAGCTTAATGATTTCAATCCTCGTAAGTCGATCTCCTCAATGAACC
Organism: Rhododendron kiyosumense; assembly: GCA_019656275.1. NCBI lineage: Eukaryota > Viridiplantae > Streptophyta > Magnoliopsida > Ericales > Ericaceae > Rhododendron > Rhododendron kiyosumense. The sequence goes on along the minus strand of BPLS01000171.1, from coordinate 1,076,227 downwards.
CATTTGAGATCAATCACTACTGCCATTGCCATTGACAGCCATCAAAAGGTCTTCCAAGGTGTAGAGCAAATAGAATCAACCTTTAGATGGTAGATAAATGGATCTTATCAATCCAATGAAATGAAGTACAGCTTTTAAGAATCACAGTTGCACTATTTTGCTCTTTCGAGAAGCTAGCACGGTAAATTCTGATGTGGAAAAAGAAACCTGCAATTGTTTATAGCTCAGCTATCTGAAAGAGGAATGCTCCATCGTCTTTGAGACCGCTGGATCTGTGAAAGCAGCCTTGCAGCATTTCCACCGGCTGAAACCTGCAACCTGAAACCTCTCAAGCTTATTCTGCTGCAGACCATGAGGAGGACACAGTCGAACAATTAGAGTACAGAGAAACTTATAGCAAATGGGATTAATAGAAACGTATTTGTCTACGGGATTCCTAAACATACAATAGGGGACACTTTGTCAGTGTCACATATCCTGATAAGAAGTTTTCTTGATTGATCTCACAGGTTTCACATGTTGAATATCAACTGACACATACAACTACCATGCAAGATCACAAACAATCAACCAAGCAGTGCAACTTGTGCAGTACATATTAAGCACTTCCTAAAAGGAGTTTCATGGCTCACTTAAAGAAGTTCACTAGATTGCTCTCACAGGTTTCATAAGCTGAGCATCAACTAATGTGTACAACTACCATGTAAGAAATCAACCAAGAAATGCAACTTCTGCAGTAAATATTAAGTGATTCCTAAAAGGAGTTTCAGGTCTCACTTTAAGAGATTGAAAGCGCTAACATTGCAATTAGAAACCGACATTGCTAAAACATGATGACCATTGCAAAGCTCATTAAGCTACTTCAATCAGTTGAGAATTTGAGATTAAAGCGCGATGACATAAGATTTATGGTATATATGCGTGTGGGGGGAGTTGAAGTGATAGCCCCACTTCTCAAATAGGTAGAAGGAAGCTGAGGGGACATGTTGGATCGGCCTAAACGAATAAACAACATAAGAGACCAGACTTCTTACATTTCACCTTGACAAGAAATAAATTTCTTCTGCCCCTTCTTTGATTGGAAAGATGAAGTGAAAGGCCATGCTCCCTTCTTGGCAAATTGGTTTGTCCTGCTGTCCAAATTCTCGAAATTGTCACTATCTTTACCATAATGACTGTCTCTAGCAGATGGGCTCGATTCTTCTATTCTGTTGGTAGCTTAGCATGCAATTTCCTCTTGACAGGGTCATTTAAAGGTCAAATCTTGGACTTGCTGAGGGTAAATTAGTCATACCTTTTAATGTACAAAAAATTATAGATTCAAACTACTTGGATTGGAAAGTTGACTCAACAAGCTTTTTAACGGTTCTAACCTTGTAAAAAATGGAGTTTGGAAGTGTTCGGGACAAACACGCAAAATATGAGGAATTTTTGGAGCTTTATGCGCCCCAGTAGCACTTCTGTGCGCCCCAGGCGCACTTCATTGCGCCTAGGGCGCATCCTCAAAATTTCAAAACCGACCAAACATTGAGATTTTGCCATGGACACTCCTAAACTCCGATTCGCACGTGGTTTGAACCGTTAAAAAGCTCGTTTAGCCTAATTTCTAACCAAATTAGTGTGACTACAAAATTATTCACAAATCAAAAAATATGATAATATTACCCTCAACAAGGCAAAAAACAAAAGTATTTTGGAAAAATTCTTAAATAACACTAACTTTAAACCGGATTGAAACCCCATGTTATATCTATAAAGAGGGTATTCAAAGTACTAATATAAGATGATGGAATCGAACCGTAAAAATAATAGATTTTGGGTTATGAATACTGGGTCGAAAGTAGACCAATTCAAAGATCATTGGAGCCACTAAGACTAAAACACGTTTTCGTGCCCTTCCACTCATTCTACGTTCCATTCGTTACTCGCATTCCAAGTTTTAAGTTTGTGGTGGTGAAGTGATGTTGGTGTAGTTGGTTAAGTGGTGGTGGTGGAGGGGTTGCGTTATGGTGATAGTGTTGGTGGTGGAGGGGTGGTAGGTTGGTAGCGCTTCGATGATCTTTATAGTGGTTTACTTACTACCCAATTTTCATGAACTAAACTTTATTATTTTGATGGTTGGATTGCACCATCTTTTCGTACATTTAAAGTTCTCTTTATCGATATATAATAGGTATTAATCCAATTTAAAATGAGGGAGGCTGAAATAATTTAGTTTTCGACTCACTAAGGGTAAATTATTCATACCTTTATTTATACACAAAAAATTATAGATTCAAACTACTTGGGTTGAAAAGTAGACTCAACAAGATTTTAATGGTTCTAACCTTGCAAAAAATGGAGTTTGGAAGTGTTCGGGACAAACCCGCAAAGTTTGAGAAATTTTGTCGAGCTTTATGCGCCCCAAGAGCAATTCCGTGCGCCCCAGGCGCACTTCATTGCGCCCCGGGCGCATCCTCGAAATTTTTCAAAACCAACCAAACTTTGAAATCTTGTCACGGACACTTCCGAACTCCGATTCGCACGTGGTTTGAACCTCTAAAATGCTTGTTTAGCCTACTTTCTTACCAAATTAGTTTGACTCCAAAATTATTTATAAATCAAAGGATATGAACAATTTTATGGGCTCTCCTATTTGTTCCGTTTGTAACAGGAGGTTAAAAGTTGAAACTGTGGAACTCCTCTCTAGACAATTTACCTGTACATTGTAACTGTGTATATGTTTTCTGCATACTTTTACTTCTTGCTGATGTAGTTGCACAATTGTGAGCATCACAAAAACACATTGAATTTCTTCATCTTCACAGCTTCTTTCCATGCTCGCTAACTCATCTGCCCAAACATTTCCTTCCCGTTTGATATTGGCAATGGTTTGGACTTGGATTTCCACCATCAGAGACCTACAATCAAGGACAGGTTACTATATAAGATGATGAACATTATCTGAAATTTCCCTTGATGAGAGAAATTACACCCTTCACATCTGTTTCGATTTGAAATCCTTTCATACTCAGAGTTCCAGCAGATGTAGGCCATCCTGACCTGAATGGCCCATGGTTCTGGTATCTTCATCCATTTATTTCTTCATTGTGTACATTTCTGGTTAAGTTTTGAATGTGAAATGTAATTCTTGGGAAAAAATAGATAAAACAAAGAACTCTTGTTAAAGATTAATAACCTGTTTCTCATAACTTCCTTTGAACAACCTTTATCTACAACTAACCTGTTTGAAAAAGAACAAATAAAAGAATACGAAAAACATAATAGAATTTAAGAGTTTAAACTTAACAGTACTGAAGACAAAAAGGTGTTTACCAAAAAACATTAACCAAATTGTTGGCTGTTTTTCCTTCCAACCTACAAAATTCAACTAGTCTTTGTCCCAAGTATTTGGGATCTGTTATACAAATCCATTTTCTCCAATAAATTCCAAGCAAAGAAGTATCCTAGGTCAAATTCAAGGTAAGCTGCCTATAGATTATACAACAAGTTATAATGACCAAATTTTCACCAAAAAATGTAACATCACATCGGCCGAGTTTGTCAACATAGCCAAACTTTTCTTGTCAAAAGTTTCCATATTTTTTTTTAAACGGTCATGTTTAGTTAATACTTGTGTTGGGATTTCCTCAAGTGAGTGTTTGTCAAAAGTCCAGCTAAAGGTACTCATAACTTTAAAAACTATTTCATTGGTCATATGCACCATTTTATTAACTAGGAAATGGATATATGTCAAAAATTCAGCTAAAGTCATTCATAACTTTATAGCTACTCCATTGAGACATAAGCACCATTTCATTAACTAGGAAAGAGAACCATTTCGGCGCCATAAGAATTACTCTTAGCCACTAATAATTACTCTTGGCCGCAAATAATTACTTTTAGACATCAATAATTACTCTTGGCCGCACATAAGTGCGAGACCATAAGTCATTATTTGCGGCCAAGTGTAATTATTTGCGGCCAAGTGTAATTATGTGCGTCCAAGAGTAATTTTTAACAAGTCAATCATGTGTAGTTTTCTGCAGCTCCAATACCCCAAAAGGAAGATAGACAAGAGCTGGCTCCAGTGCTTGGAGTGCCCTTGCAGGGTAACTTTGGCAAGTACTTGGGCATTCCTACTGAGTGTGGGGCACTTCAGAGAAGACTTCTATGAACTGGATTGTGGATAGAGTCCTTAGTAGGTGGAAAGAAGTTTTACTGTCGGATGCAGGGAAGGAAGTACTGATTAAATCAGTTATTCAGGCCATTCCAACATATGTTATGTCTGATTAAATGGGCTCCTGGCTGCAGTAGTATCACTGGGACAACATCATCTCCAGTTCAAACAATGGCAGATCTCATGTTACCGGGAAAAGCTAGCTGGAATGAAGCTCTTAAGGAGAAACACTTTTGACCCTCTCATCTCTGCCAGAATATGAAGCATTTCTCTTCCTCACATAACCAGCGTTAATAAGTTGATCTGGCGCAAAAACTCAAGTGGTGGATTCACGGTCAAAAGTGGGTATCAGAGCTACTCCACAAGGAAGTCAGCGATAAAGCTTCCTCATCTGGCCCATTCAGGTTCACCTAAATATAGAACTTTTCTGTGGAAAGCTTTCAAAAATGCAATTGCTACAGCTGAAAATCTCTTCTAAAAAATTCTGGGCTCTCCTATTTGTTTGGTTTGTAATAGGGAAGTTGAAACTGTAGAACGACTTTTTCTCTTGTCCCCATGGACTGAAAGTGTGTAGCAAAATCTTCACGCACATAACACTCCCTCTGGAGCTTCAGTTTGGAGATTTGACAAATGGATTAGTGAGGCCCTAAGATATGCTGCGTCTCCTAGCCTAGAGGAGAACTCACAACCAGTTATTGCTATGGCGTGTTGGTTTATTAGGAAGGAAAGGAACACCTTAACTTTTAATAAGAGGCCCCCAAAATCCCATGCAGGTTATGTTGAACGTCAAAAAATATGTGCTAGAGTATATCATCAAGCAGTCCATCAAATCCCCCTCCTGGCAACCAAGTCCAACTTCTTTTCTCAAAGCAAACTCAGATTTTGCTCTCATGGAAAAATGAAACGTGGTTTCTCTGGCATTGTTGTTAGAAATGAATACGGAGCTCTATTAGCTGGGAAGCAATGTAAACACTTCTGTGATTCGCTGATTCCCCTTTGATGGGTGAAGCTCTAGCTTTGAGAGAGGCTCGTTGGATGGCTCAAGCCCTTGGCATTTCTAAGGTTATTTTTGAATCTGATGCTCTTGTTGTCACAAAAAATGTCAACCAGGCTGTGGACACCAAATCTTATTGGAGAATTTATGGAATTTGCAAGGAACATTCAGCGGCGTTATCCACCTTTGTTGTTGCTTCTGTTGTCCATGTTCCGATATCGCGTAACGAAGTGGCTAACTGGGTGGCATCTTCAGCCAAGAAGGGATCATCGGAAGGCTTTGGTCCTACAACCATCCTTTGAAACTCTTGCAACTTTTGGCTCATGATTTTCCACCTACAGGAAACGGATAAAAAAAATTGTTTTCCGCTTGTACAGTTTGCAGAGTTTGGCTTAAGGAATGTGTGATGTATCAATTTGTTAGTACAATTTTTCCTTTTCTTGTTGTTTGATGCCATTTCTCCTGTGTATGTTCTCTGCATACTTCTTGCCTATGTAGCACGGACACGGATACGGATACGGACACGGACACGGATACGGACACGGGACACGACAATTATAAAAAAATGGGGACATTGACACGGCGGGGACACGCCACGTGTATAAATAAATAAATAAATATATAAATACATAAATACATATATATTTCTTTCCTTCCATTGTTGATGAAGATATGTCCTATATGAATGTATAAGATTACCATGGTCCAAATAAAGGCATATTTACAGTTTTAACCCAAATATTTTTGAATAATTTCATATTAACCCCTCAAAATAAAAAATTTATTACATTTTGACTCCTAGCCGTGTCCCTGGCGTGTCCCTAGCCGTGTCCCCGGCGTGTCCCCCATCAAAAATAATAAAAATTATTGGACACACCACGTGGCGTGTCCAATACGTATTTGGGCGTGTCCCCGCCGTGTCCCCGTGTCCAATACGTGGACACGGCGCCCTTTTGGAGTGTCGGTGCTACATAGCTTCTTGCTGATGTAGTTGTACAGTTGTGAGTATTGCGAGTGATGACCATTGGCCAGTCACTTCTAAATGGAGAAACAGAAAGGATAATAGAGTATCATGCTATTGTACAGGAGTGTTGTATTACGCATTTAACAAGGTTTTGTTGTTTCATTATTAATCATCAGATTTTCCCTGTTATTTTCACAAAAAACGGAACGGCACGGGCACAATTAAGTAAATGAGCCAGCATGGCATGATACAAAGGACGGTTAGCATGAAGCTAAACGGTCCGGGCCAGCACTGCCCGTTTGACACCTCTATTTTTGGTGTTATTAAGCCTCCAAGATTTCTGATTCTGCACTCAAATGTCATTGCTGGAGTGGGCTCCACCTTGCTGACCAATCAGTTCTTGACATGTCATAAATATTTTTGTTTTCCTTAATATGTACAACCCATCAAAGGATCGGAAACTTTAACATTGCTTGGTATTTTCACGCAGGTGGTATTCCCTTGTATGTTTTGGAATTGTTTATCTCCTTAACAATGCTATTGGTTTGGTTGGCTTGCTTGTAGACTTGTTTCCAGTTTGATATACTAATTCCGATTTCGACACAATGTTACCGTAATCTAGTCATATTTGTTCATCTGTACATGCCGAAACTCAATTTACTTTGCTTAGTTGTATTTGAGTTTAATGAATAATGGGAATGAATTGGCAAGCTGGGTGTTAGTATTTTTACCTGTGAGTCATAAAGAGTTGGTAAGACTATAGAATTACATGTTAGAGGTTTATAACTCAGAGTGTCCGGACCAGCTTACGTACAATTCAACTAATCTACAAGAACCCAATTCAACCATCCACTAGCGTGGAGTCTGATTAGAGTTGGGGCAAGGCCCTGTATAAATTGACTCCATATGAGTTGATAGAACATAAAAAGTTTCAAACTTAAGACTTTAGAAGGGAACAAAGCCCTTAGTTGAAACAGTGACCAGGTCAATCCCTTGAAATTACATGTTGGTTCATTTTAGCAAAGCAAAAATGAGCAAAATCTTCAATGAACAACAACATTATTCCTTATTAAGCATAATGTGAACCATATTTGTCCATTTGTATGGTAAGCTAATTACATATCATTAATCAAACTCAGGACATGAGATCCTATTGAATAACAATTATCGTCACTTTATATCACAATAAACTGTTTAAAATAAACAGTGCTGAAGGAAAAAAATGGTACAAGGGAAAAACTCAATTTGAGAGAAAAATCATGCGAGAGAACCAAACACTACATAAAAGAGGACTATAGGAGATACAAGTGTTTCTTACAACCAACCAAGAATATACATGAAACCTCACTCATGGTCCAGAAGCACCATGCCAAATCCTCATACACTGCATCAAAAGGTTGAACCTTAATGATTTCAATCCTCGTAAGTCTATCTCCTCAATGAACCCATTTGAGATCAATCACTACTGCCATTGCCATTCACAGCCATCAAAAGGTCTTCCAAGGTGTAGAGCAAATAGAATCAACCTTTAGATGGTAGATAAATGGATCTTATCAAATCCAATGAAATGAAGTACAATCTTCTAAGAATCACAGTTGTACTATTTTGCTTTTCGAGAAGCTAGCACGGTAAATTCTGATGTGGAAAAAGAACCCTGCAATTGTTTATAGCTCAGCTATCTGAAAGAGGAATGCTCCATCGACTTTGAGACCACTGGATCTGTGAAAGCAGCCTTGCAGCATTTCCACCGGCTGAAACCT
>BPLS01000171.1:1034113-1058748 GCA_019656275.1 Rhododendron kiyosumense | reverse complement strand
TTGGAATTATAAAATTGACAGTGTTTGGAAATGAAATCAACTCCAAACACTGTCAATTTTATAATTCCAAGCACTCCATAATTCTGTGAAATCTTCATGGATGGAACTCATGCATGGAATAACTTCGTAGCGGCTTCTTGTGCCTCACAACCTCTCTTATGCTTTAAAAATGACAGTGTTTGAAATGTGAAATTAAAACACTGTCATTTTTATGCATAACACTGTCAATATAATAGACAGTGTTTGGAAATGAAATCAACTCCAAACAATGTCAATTTCACATTTCAAACACTGTCATTTTTTTTGTTAATTGACAGTGTTTGGAAATGAAATTAATAAAATCAACTCCAAACAATGTCAATTTCACATTTTAAACACTGTCATTTTTTTGTTATTCTCGAAACAATGTTAATTTTACATTTGAAACACTGTCATTTTTTTAATACCAACACTGTCATTTTTAAAATTGACAGTGTTTGAAAATGTGAAATTGACTGTCATTTTTTTAATACCAACACTGTCATTTTTTTAATACCAACACTGTCATTTTTATGCATAACACTGTCAATAATAAAATTGACAGTGTTTGGAAATGAAATCAACTCCAAACAATGTCAATTTCACATTTCAAACACTGTCATTTTTTTGTTAATTGACAGTGTTAGGAAATGAAATTAATAAAATCAACTCCAAACAATGTCAATTTCGCATTTTAAACACTGTCATTTTTAAAATTGATAGTGTTTGGAAATGTGAAATTGACAGTGTTTTAAACACTGTCATTTTTTTATGAAGTTAGACAAAATTGACAGTGCTTGGAATTATAAAATTGACAGTGTTTGAAAATGTGAAATTGACAGTGTTTAAAACACTGTCATTTTTAAAATTTACCGTCATTTTTTTATGAAGTTAGACAAAATTGACAATGCTTGGAATTATAAAATTGACAGTGTTTGAAAATGTGAAATTGACAGTGTTTAAAACACTGTCATTTTTAAAATTTACCGTCATTTTTTTATGAAGTTAGACAAAATTGACAGTGCTTGGAATTATAAAATTGACAGTGTTTGGAAATGTCAAATTGACAGTGTTTTAAACACTGCCATTTTTAAAATTTACCGTGTTTTAAACACTGTCATTTTTTTATGAAGTTAGACAAAATTGACAGTGCTTGGAATCATAAAATTGACAGTGTTTGGAAATGTGAAATTGACAGTGTTTAAAACACTGTCATTTTTAAAATTTTGTAGTTAGACAAAATTGACAGTGCTTGGAATTATAAAATTGACAGTGTTTGGAAATGTGAAATTGACAGTGTTTTAAACACTGTCATTTTTAAAATTTACTGTGTTTTAAACACTGTCATTTTTTTATGAAGTTAGACAAAATTGATAGTGCTTGGAATTATAAAATTGACAATGTTTGGAAATGTGAAATTGACAGTGTTTTAAACACTGTCATTTTTAAAATTGATCGTGCTTTAAACACTCTCATTTTTTATGAAGTTAGACAAAATTGATAGTGCTTGGAATTATTAAATTGACAGTATTTGGAAATGTGAAATTGACAGTGTTTTAAACATTGTCATTTTTAAAATTGACCGTGTTTTAAACACTGTCATTTTTTTATGAAGTTAGACAAAATTGACAGTGCTTGGAATTATAAAATAGACAGTGTTTGGAAATGAAATCAACTCCAAACAATGTCAATTTCACATTTTAAACACTGTCATTTTTTTGTATATAACTCTTTAGTCAAAGTGATCTCCAGCTTAATCGGAAAAAACAGGAGATCCATGTATATTTTCAGTCAACTGCAAATCTCACCAACGGCACATACTAGTGCTACCCTGCTAGGAGTCTAGGACACATGTCAATGACCAAATCTCTGGACAGTATCGAGCATTACAGTGTTCTGTACACTTGTCAGAATTTTGTATGTAGTAGATATGATGTTAACAACGTAACCATTTACAAAATCCAAATCCATCACCACTCACAAAAAAAATTAACCAGATAGTGCACTATGGATGATGTAAAGGCTCTCAAGTTCAAAATTCAAATATAACCATTATACTATTCTTACGGACAAGAATGAGACGACAATCCAACTTAAAGTTTTGCCACATGAAATGATAATTATCTTTGAACACCAGATAGATCATAGAAGCCAGGGACAGCAATGGAGTACCTATCACAAAAAAAGTTAGCAGGGAGTTACAAAGAAAGGGGTGCTTCATTCAATAAGTATATTTCAACAGTTACAAAAAAAGTTAGTAGGGAGCCAGGGACAGCAATGGAGTCCCTATCACATACCAAAGGGGTGCTTCATTCCACAATACAGCAGCAAAAAAATTGGGGAAAGCCAAAGGCTCCACAAAGCAGCTACACTCATAAATCAGTAACTGCTCTTAACAAGCAAACAAAAGCCAATCATTCAATAAGCATATTTCAACAGTTAAAAAAAAGTTACCAGGGAGCCAGGGACAGCAATGGAGTTCCTATCACATACCAAAGGGGTGCTTCATTCCACAATACAGCAGCAAAAAAATCGGGGAAAGCCAAAGGCTCCACAAAGCAGCTACACTCATAAATCAGTAACAGCTCTTAACAAGCAGACAGAAGCCTTATACTACAAAATAGGGATGGAAATGTTATTAAAGAAGCATAAGCGTGTAGGATTCCAGAAGGGTGCATCCTCTTTAACAAAAAGAAAGAAAGAAAATAAACGAGGGACTACTACTAGAATAAAAAAGGGACTAACGAGGGATAAACCAACTTTTACAAAGGAGCAAGGTGTGACCCTATTTAGGATTCCGGAAAGTAGAAACCTTATTTCTGATGTCATTTTGGATCCTTCCTAGACTCGATTAGGCAGTTCAGCCTTCTAGCCATGACCACATGTATGTCCATTTGTATTACTGCCTGTGGATAGGCCTGGAGCAAGAATTTACAACCCTTTGTACCATAGAAAATCATAACTACGGGAAAGAAAAGATAATTGTAGGGTATAGGAGACCAAAAACAATTGGCTTCTACCTGTTTCAAGTAACTGTAAGTGACTCCAATTCCAATGCAGGTATTATGGGGCATTCACAGCATATGCTGGTAGTAACATGGTTTTGGCAATTGCCGCTGCAGCCATGCTGAGCAGAGACCAGTTCGCTTCCGCTTGAAAGGTGTTGTCCATGATATCAAGTCCGGCAAAATATTGAAGCCTTTCCTTCTCATGTTCAGCACTGGCAAAGTAACTCATTACCTGAAGATATCGGGAAAGGTTGATCACTTTAGTGCACATTATGATCGTGCAGCTGATGTGAAAGCATGTAGGTAACAAACCGTAAGCACTAAACATCATGAACAGTGACATACCACCAACTCCTGAAGTAATGTCCGCAGTATATTTTCCAACAATTGATTCTCATCTTGAACTAGCTTTGTTTTCTTCTGCCAAGCCCAGTAAAACAGACCCAGTTAGATCACACCAACCAAAAAAGCCAGAAGAGTTGACCATATGCAAGTTGGGCGAGATAAACCCGCGTGTAATGTTTTACAAAACATGATGCTTCTGGCAATTTATTCCAATCAGACATTTATATTATATAATCACCACACAAGTTAGAGTGTGGAGTCCTTATCAGTCTTATATCATCAAGAGAGCTAGTCAAAGTAATTGCATGAATGAGGAGGAATCTCCCTTCCATCCAACTATTTTCTTCATCTGCAATTTCAGGGCAAATATCTGTTTCAAATGCATGCTAATTTATGTCATAAGTCCTAAAATTTCCTTTTTTGCATTAACTATCCAAAGGTGACAAACAACAAAAACCATATCTTCATATGCATTGCACAACTACTGCCCAACTGTAAGCACAACAATGACGTAAGTAAGACAGGTACTTTGCCATATTAGTCCAATGTACAATTCATCATTTTATTAGGTCATATGAAAAAGCTGAAGGCTGAAGCTAGTATATGTTATGACGAGCCACGTTGAAACGTAAGTTCCATTCATGTAGAAGGAACATTCAACAACTACCTGAGGTTTTATCACTTCTCGGACCGTCTTGAGAGCAAAGTTTTCAGGTGGCCCTGGCTCCAAAATGGCCCTCCTTATTATATCCTGATGGAAACAAAAATATAACAATGCCAAAGAAAAAATAACTAAATTCAGTAACACAAACTAAAAAGATGAAGGCATGCACAAGCCAAATATTTAGGCTCAAAGCAATATAAGAGATGACAGACTCAGAACCCGTACAATCTCAGTTGCCACGTCATCTCCCTGAGTCATTGCTTTAGCATCTTCGCAGGTAGCCGCCACACATCCTAATTTAATAGGATACAAAATATCAGATGTTTTCCTGCTGATGGAGCAAAAAAGGATATACAACGGCCAAGAAAATTCCAAAGTAGGAAAAATGACAAGCATTTTACCCCTTTCTTCACAATCAATCATCAGCAGTTTCCTATTTGATCTGTCACATTCTGCATGATTCCATACTTTCATGTTACTCACTGGAGATTTGCTCAAGGTCGACGGTGATAGGTTGTTTCCTCTCTCTGCTTCCAAATTTGGCTTTGCACAAGAGCTCTGCACAAGGGACAGCAATGAACTTCATGCAAGCAAACAATACAGAAAAGGAATCACATTCATAAAAGGGTGGTTTTAAAATTTGGGTTGACACATGAAAAACGTACCTATATTCCTAGGTGATTATGTAATAACCACAAGTTTAATTTCAGTTAATGAGTATTAGTGCACCACATGCAAACAAAATTGTTGGAAGATGGTTTTCATAACACCTCATAGCTTCCTTAGAACAAACCACTTTATCTATCCTGGAAATATTCCTTACCCATATAAAAGTATAGTCTGACATGCAAGCTTTCATAAATGCAAATGATTAGAGCAGGGAGACTAGAGACTTCATCAAGGTTCGGAAAGCATAAACACCTATAATCAAACTAGCACTAGATCCATCACCACACTCTCCAACATTCAAACTAGTATTAGATCCAGTCAAGTCATGAATCAAAACATCAATACGACCAATTCTAAACTTCTTTGCTAAAGTACGTAAAGCAATCAAATCTTCATCACAGTCAATATCACAGTTTGGATGACCATCGAGCGTATAAGATATTTCAAAGCAACCTTGAGTCAAATCCTTCCATTTGTGAGACAACCTGCTAACCAATGACTGAAAATCCAAATTCTGTGACAAAATGATAGCAATAGTTTTATCGGCTCGCCTGCACAACAATATAGCAGCATCCTCCATATTGTTCTTCAAAAATAGTGGAAAACAATGAAAGTGAATCAGACCAAATGTGTTCAAGCACATCAGATACTGTCAATTGTGTTTAAGCACATCAGATACTGTCAATTTTCTCGACTATTAGTTTCAGAGGCACTAGTTAAATGGCGAAAATGGCAGGATAACAAAACAGAACAACGAAAGTGAATCAGAACAAGCTTTTTTGTATTAGCTTTCAAAAATCGATTTCAAAAAAAATCAATGTCATGCAATAAGAGAGAGAGAGAGACAGAGACTCTGTGTGATTACCTACCTAAATCGCGATCAGAGATTAGCCAGATTAGTAGATCATCTACACGGGCCCAATTAACTCTCCTGGAATGCAGATCAGAAAATACATCGCAGAAGCAACAACAACTGGATAACAAAACAGAACAATGAAATCGAATCAGAATAGGCTTTTTTGTATTAGCTTTCAAAAATCGATTTCAAAAAAAAATTAATGTCACGCAACAAGCGAGAGAGAGAGAGAGAGAGAGAGAGAGAGAGAGAGAGAGAGTTTACCTAAATCGTGATCAAACCCTAGAAAATCGAGAACAGGCGCTACGAAATCGCCGGCAAGCAAAGAGACCGAAGTTTGCGCGATGTGGAATGAGACGAGCGAAGTTTGAATGAGATGAGCGAGAGAGAGAGAGGTGTTCGTTTCTGTTTTGATGTGTAAGGATATTAACGTAACTTCACAGAGGTAAGTAGAGTTAGACGTAAATTAAAACCTGATTAATCCTTAACGGGAATTTTAAACACGTTTCTAATACCGGCCGGTAAATTCCTCGAAGAAGGGCGACGGAGGTTTGGGCTTCAGAGATTTTGAATGCATGAATGTTGCTTTGTTGGCTAAACAAGCCTGGAGGCTAGTGAATTGGGAAAACGGCTTGTGGCCTGGAGTTCTAAGAGGCAATACTTCCCTAACTGCTCCTTTTGCATGGATAAATTATTTTACAGGCTCTACAAGATGCACGGTTTGGATTATCCAAAAAAATGCACGAAAGGGGCCCACGGGGTGGTGGAAAATCACCATTTTCCGGCTCATCCAGACAAAATTTACACTCATCAAATTTGACACCAAAAATAACTTTGCCAAAGTTGCACATCAAGTTTGGCTAACATGGCATCCAATGTAAACCTCTTTTTAACACAGTATAAAAATAAATTAATATTTCCATATAAATATATAGAGTATTCATAAATAAATAAAAAGGTCATTCTCAAATCTAAGCCCTAAAGCTCATATTCGTCACTGGCCTAATAGACAAGTCAGCTCTATTACTAGAGTTAAATCCTCCCTCCGTCCCCATTTAATAGTAATAAATTTTATGTTCTTTAAATGGGTTATATTTTTAGGGGAATGATTTTCATTCTTTTTTTATATATATAAATGCAATTCATTTTTTGTTGTTTAGTAAAAAATTACACATAAAAGTTGCACTGAAAAGACAAAGAATGAAATGCATTTATAAAAAAAAGGACCCTTTTTTATAAATGCACTCCATTTTTTGGCTTATAATGAAAAATTATACATAAAAGTTGTGTAACGGCCTAGAATTTTAATTTATTTTATTAATTAATTTGGCCATTATTTAATTGGGTGCTATGGTTGGGTCCTGATTAACTATTTTTGCATGCATAACGGGTGCAATTGTCGGTATTATAACTAGAAGGGTATGAGTTTTTTTTTTTAACCATAGTAATTTAGTTTTTATCTCAGTTAGAATTTTAGATATTTTGTTTAACCAGATGACTATAATTTAGGGTGTGATGAGAGTAGTGGACGGTTCTAAGAGCAATACTTAGGGTTTTATACGTAAGTTGAGGAGAGTTTTGTTTTACATTAGAGATATTGTTTTGAGAGAAAAGAGTCACGGCAGGCGAAGGCGAAGTCGAAATCGACAGCAGCAATCAAGGGTTTCGTAGAGGTCTTCTTTGGATTCTCTGAGGTAATTAGTTTTACATCGTTTTCTAATCTACCGCTTCACAAAGCCATCCCATCTTTCAATTGGGGTCTAGTTTTTAGTTGATTTATTGCTTGTACGGTGGTGTGTGCGTGGGAAACATCATGTGGTCGTGCGTGCCTGTGAAGTAAAGTGGTGATTTAATTTGGTGCATCCAGAATCTAGTTTTACCTTATGCAAACACAGGGATTATGTGTATTGGAAAAGAACAGATGGGTTTTGGCACTTGGAAGGAATCAAATGACATTGGGCTGTGATTTAATGTTGTGCGTACGTGTGGTATATACATAGTTTAGGTGTGGACAAAACTGGTTTTGCTCTTGGCGTTCGTGGGTGGATTTTTGGAGGCTACTGGTGGTTTAGGAATTAGGAATGTACGTGTTGGGTTGGGATATTTCAATAGTAGAGGTGTTACTAATTTGTATTGTTAGTTTTATATTCAATTAGTTAGTCACTTGTATATTCTATTTTTGTTCAGGTTAGCCTCATTTTGCGTTGTTCGATCGTACTACTTTTGGACCCAGGTGAGTGGTTAAGCATGTTACGTATTTGCGAACTTCCTCGTATCCCTTAAATTATTGTTTTAGAAAATTAATGATTGAAATTGGGAACATGTATTTGTTTTATTTGGTTCTTGAAATTGGCATGCGGATTGGTGAACCATTTGTTGATCGAATAATATTTTGGTGAGAACTTTGTGGATATTATTGGGAACATATTTTGGAAAGTCCAGGGAAATTAATCCTCTGTGTGCGGGTGACTCTGGCCGTTAGGGAAGAGAGCGGATTAGGCCGGTGACCCTAATGCTCAACGGTTGTTATTGACCGGATCGTTCTTAGAGAAAAGTTCCACGGGCTGCCTACTCGTGGTGACTCTATGATTCGATATTGGATCCAATTATGAGATATTTATTCACTGGCATTTGGTACTATTGATTTTGGTTGTGGTTCCCCATTTGTTGTTGGAGATTGGATTGAGAATACCATTAAGATTTATCGGATGAATCGTTAATTGGATTAATGGATTATTTTGTTGTTCACCGCATATGCCAAATTTATATTGACATGGTAAATTATTTTAATCCCCGTTTCAGAACTTTATTCTAATATACATGCTTTGCTACTCACTGAGCTCGTCAGCTGACGGATTTATTCCAACTTCTTTTTCAGGCAAGTTGGGCAGTTAGGAGGACTCTGGCGGCATCTCAGGGATTTAGTTGTTGACCTCCTTAGAGTGTCTCATTCTAGCTTAGTATTTTATTTCATCGCTTCCGCATTGAAACATTTTGTCAGACATCTGGATTCTTTTATTACTGTTGGAACGTTGGATTTTATTTGGTTCATGGGATGTTTGTGCCCCATTCTTTTTATGGAATTTATTGGTTGGGGTTGTTCTGAATAAATAAAAATGGTTGATTGATTGGTGGATCCTTGCATGGGAGTTTTTATAAAAATTTCTTTTTAGGCTGCATGTTCTACGAGCTTTGGTCTTGTGGTTCATGGCCGGTCACTTCTCATTTTGGGGCGTGACAAGTTGCACTAAAAGACAAGGGATGAAGTGCATTCATAAAAAAAAAAAAAAAAAAAAACATGTGAAGCTAATAAATTTTACATCCAATATGGATCTTGTTTTAAGTAGATCTCAATTAGTTTATTAGACAATATTTTTAAAATCACATAAAACATTATGAATGACAAGATGTAAGCAAATTGAAAAGTGGTACGAATTTTCAAAAAAAAACTATTACATGGGACGGATGTAGTAACATCAAATGTCATTTCTTTGAGAAGAAAAGGAAAATTATGGGGAAAAAAACACGGAAGAAATGGAAAATTACATCAAGAAACATATACTTCCGGTTCCAATTTAAACGTCCCTCACGAGAATTTGTGCATTTTCAAACTCCGAAAAAAATTACTTTGTTTACCCCAAAAATTAAATGAATACCCAAATTAAATGAATACTTTAATTTGGTATAAAAAAAATGACAAAAAATATATGGGGTTTGAAATGCACAGATTCGCCGTAGAAACCATTTAAAGTGGGACGGAGGGAGTACATTAAAGAACATAGTTTGCGGCCAACAAGTACTGATTTTGTGCCAATTAGAGAGGGTGTCATAGATAAACACGCTTTTTCTCAAATAATGGGACTAGGACCAATTTCTCGTGGCCAAGAGCAGATTTTAGCGTTGAGGAGCAATTTTCTGCGGCCAGGGAACAAAAGATCATGGCCAGCGGATCAAAATGTGTGATGACAAACACGCTTTCCTTATAAAATTGGACTAGGAGCAATTTATCGCGGCCAAGAGAAATTTTTAGCGGCCAATTACAATTTTAAGCGGCCAAAAGTAATTTGCCGCGGCTAGGGAAGCCAGTGGATTAGAATGCATGGTTGACAAACACGCTTTCCTCATAAAATTGGACTAGGAGCAATATTTCGCGGCCAAGAGCAATTTTTAGCGGCCAATTGCAATTTTAAGCGGCCAAGAGTAGTTTGCTGCGGCTGGGAAGCCAATAGATTAGAATGCGTGGTTGAAAAACACGCTTTCCTCATAAAATTGGACTAGGAGCAATTTCTCGCGGCCAAGAGCAGTTTTTAGCTGCCAAGTGTAATTTTAAGCGGCCAAGGGTAGTTTGCCGCGGCTGGAGAAGCCAGTAGATTAGAAAGCGTGGTTGAAAAACACGCTTGAGCAATTTCTGGCGGCCAAGAGCAGTTTTTAGCGGTCAAGTGCAATTTTAAGTGGCCAGGAGTAGTTTTCCGCGGCTGGGAAGCCAGTAGATTAGAATGCGTGGTTGAAAAACACGCCTTCCTCATAAAGTTGTCACCTTCCCATGGCACTGAGAGAAACTCGAAACATAACCACTCTCTTTCTCTCTCCAACGACATCAAAACCACCCCGACTTCAACCCCGCAGAATACTCCGAACCGATCTACAAGGGCTGGAATTGCATTGGGACTAACAAATTGGACGCTTTTGATATCGTTAAGCGGTGGTAGGAGGAAGCCCCACTAACAAATTGGACGCTTTTGATATCTACAAGGGCTGGAATTGCATTGGGACTAACAAATTCCCGCGGTTCGATCCTCTTCGGTTTCTCAAAAAGCTTCCGAGACACCACTATCGGTACTCTCTCTCTCTCTCCCTACTTTTTGAGAGTTACTTGATAACTTCGGTGAAGACTGAGCTTTGTTTGTTTAGCGAGAGAATATAGCAGGAAATTGGAAAAAAAAAAATGCTTATTTTGAATGTGTTAGGGTGGTTTGGACGAGTCCGGCTCCTCTCCAATTCATAGAGAATTGGAGAATCCTCCAATTCTATTTCAATGGTCAGGATCATCCTAGCAACTCCAACCCCAATGCTCGTGTAGTATTCTACGGACACCCAATTACATAAGTATTTTCCCTTCCCGCTAAACCTGCCTCTGAATATTTTTTTTTTTATATAACTGATGAGGATTTTTTTCCCCACAGTAATGTTATATCAATAATTTTTTTCCTTTTAGCATGGTTTTTTTTGTTGATATTATGTAACTTGTAAGAATTTTTTTTTTTTTACTGATACTAGTGTATTTCTTTTGTTGATATTATGTAGCTTATAAAAAAAAAAAAAAATTTACTGATACTAGTGTATTTCCACTATGTTGCATCCTCATTGTAATTGTTTTTGTATGTAAAAAAGTTGAAATCACTTGGGGCCATTGGCGGTTTTGCCCGATTGTTATTTTCAGGACTCCAAAATTAATTGAGGTGCGTGCAAGCTGGCCCAAACATCCGGTTATAAAAAAAATTATAAAGCAGCTAATTAGTATAAGTTGCACTTGCACGTGAAGCATACTGATATAGAGTCATTAATTGTGGAGTTTCACTATAGCAAGATAATTCAAAAAAACATAAGATAACCGAAATGGTGAAACATCAGCTATATAAAAAAAAATTCCTTACGAGGTAGGTTTAACGGAGTAGACGCTTATGTAATTGGAGAATTTTTTGGGAGTAATTGGGTGCCCGTGGAATGCCAGATGAGCTTTGGGGCTGGAGTTACTAGAGTAATCCTGAGCATTGAATTAGAATTGGAGGATCCTCCAATTCTCTATGGATTGGAGAGGAGCCGGACTCGGTTTGGACTACTATGGGCTGATGGAGTAGTTAAGAGCAGCGAAATGGCTACGACCGATGGTAACAATTAAGAGAAGGGGATGGGTAGAAATTGACTCTAGAGGCTTTAGTTTGAAAGGGACACGATCCGGTAGTTAGAAAAAGCGATATGGTTACCTTAGCTGGTAACACTACCCTCTAAGGAGGGGAGGGCTAGAAGTTCAATTTTTGTCGGCAACTTGGCACCCAGGTGGGGGAAGAGCATTCAATGCTCTTGGAAGTTTTCTTCAGTCCGTCGCTATAGGTCTATGTAATAACAGAGCGGAGAGAGCAGAGTAGCGTGAGGGCTCCTCCTTTGGGAGGGAGCCAAGCTCCTCCAGTAAGGCTTTGGCGCTCTAGCAGGAGAGCGTGCGTTGAGAGAGATACACTAAGAAGTTGAGTGATTGGTACCCCCATGTAACATTTTTGTATTTCTCATATGGTGAAACACTTCTCTCCTCCCGTGGATGTACTCGTTTTTTGGGGTACCACGTAAATTCCTTGTGTTCTGTGTGACTGGGTATGTGCACAAGCTTTTGGGCAAATCTGGGGCACAACCCTTTTGATGCGTGAGGTGTCGAAAGGATCTATGTTTTATTGAATATCAGGGAACTGGATGCGCTCAATGGAGAAAACAAATTATGTAGCCTACCCAATTGATTGGGAATTAAGGTTTGGTGTGGTTTGGTATAATTTAAATATACAATGCACAGATAGGATACGAGATTCAATACGGATAGAAAGATGCATAAATTTGTCAAATGTTTGTATTTACTACAAAAACTTAGGTATCATGAGAAAAGGTTGTAATATTTGAATGTAAGATATCAATCTAATATGACTAAACCTTTTAATTTCAGTTGGGCATATAATAGCTTCATTTGAGATCAGCGGGAATGGTTGTCAATGAACAAATAAATGACACAACGAAGAGATGCGTCAGTTGAGAAAATCCAAAATGGATTGTGCGACATTGACTCCCAATATTTTCTCCTCAAAGTTGGCAATCAATGCCTCTATTTCCATTTTGTAGAAGTTTAGCTATCCGAACTGAATCCAATATTCAGAGGGAAAACATAATTGGATTTCAGACGTGAAGACATGAATTCTGGATGCAATACCATTCTGATTGAAGTATATGTGCTTCACAGGTTTGATTTTTTGGTCTTTCATTGACGGCTAAACATAGAACTTGTCTTAGAAAAGTCATCACGCCCTGTTGATCATGTAGCTTACTCTCCAAAGCTGGCATTTTTTTAGATTTCCATAGCATGCTGGTCAAATTAGCTTTCTCTATTTATTTGATTCTGATGCACACACATGGTAACAATTAATCTTAGCTTGCATCAGATAAAACAAATATTCAGCCTAAGATGCCTGCATAAACTATGACATGAAGCTTGGTAAAGCTATTGTATTACATAAGGTTCTCTCAATGGAATCATTATTTGGCAATATCTTGTTCTCCCTTTGGCTTGTTTGTGGTACGCATCAGCCCCTCCACCTTAGTTGATGCTGTCAGAAATGACAAGAAAAATATGTTAAAAATGATTCAAATTAACTTCAGATATAATTTTTTAAGGGGAAAAACTTACGTGTCACAGTTGGTGGTTTTGGAGACTGGGATATCCATTTGAACACCGCACTTGGCAGGGAGAGCTTGGGCAACGTCGTCTTTTATGTCTGGGTAGCGATTAGCTGCTGCCTTGACACAGGTGCACGCTGCTCGCTTGTCTTCTTTAGTTGAAGCCATTCCCTTCAGGTTCTTCACCCCATCACCGCATGCCAGTTGTGGATTCCCCCTTCCCATGAGGTAGGACATGCACGGAACCAAGCAGGCATCGACTTGGCCACAGGTGATGGCTCGGGTGGGCTCTGCCATGATCTGTACCATGGCTAGGACGATCATCACTATGACTAATCCCTTCATCTTTCCTTTGTAATATAGGACACTTGAAAAAGTTTTGAGTTTGGCCTTTCAACTTTGTATTTTCTTTGTGCTTCTTTCTTGTGTTTGCTATAAGGGAGGCTTGGATTGGGTATAGGACTCAGGTGATAATGTGAAATAGAAAAGAGTATCAAAGCTTAACAATTATCTGTTACAGTTTTTGGTCTTTTCTTTGCTTTCATGTGTCAGCTGTAACTGCTTATAGCAAGAGGATGAACATGTGTGACACTTCTGTTTATTTTCCGGTATGACTGTTCATTCACTTCCTTGGCAGGGGCCAAATAAACCCTACCTCATCCACTTAGTTTATCCCAACCAAGCTAGTTGTGTCTCGGATATGACTGGATTTCCAGATCAGTGTACCATAGGGTAAATGATTTCTAATTACATCATAATCCTCATTTAATTTTCCAGTTGGCATGGATTTAAGGATTCGTGCATTTTTGTTTGTGTCTGTGTCCATTTGCCGAAGATATAGCTCTTGACATAACGGACAACGAAGAGGGACTAATATACCAGACCTCCATTGATTGGAATGTTAGGCTTGTCTAGGTTTGTTGGTGTATGTGTGATCTGTGTCCTTAGCTAGGCATGAGGTTTGCTTGAACAATCAAAGTTTAAGAATAATTTGACCATCTGAAAACCAATCCTTTCACCTCTTGTAGTTAAACCTGACTTTTCATAGTTCCTCAGAGAGCCAAGTTTTCCCTCTGAATTAAACTGTATTTCAGTATCAATTGGTCATTAAAACTGTTGCTTGTGTATATCCAGCAATGGTCACTTGAATTGTATAGCCTGCCGGCATACGGCAATTGGCATGCCATTTGTCCAAGTGTGAAGGAAGGTTTACTAAGACAGAGATTCTGGGAGCCTCACCAATGAAGCTAAAAATGCATGTAAAACCAAGTGGAAAGAAAGAGTGGTGAATTTCCGACAAACCAACAAAAAAAAAAACAGAAAGAGTGGTGAATTTCCGACAAACCAACAAAAAAAAAAACAGAAAGAGTGGTGAAGACCAAAGAGACGAAGACAGTTGTTAAGTTTTCTTCAGCCCAGAGCTTATTTCTTTCTGCTATTCTTGTCACTTGGCCAATGTATTGGAAAAAGAAAGTACATAGCTAATGCAAAGAGGCAGAAAAAAAGAAATGAAATTCTTGGAAAATAGGCCGCTGATCCTTCGATTTTAGGAAAGACAGTAACTGCGATGAAAATTTCGTACCATTGTGCGTGCTCTCTCTCTCTCTCTCTCTGCCACACGTGTGAACACTTATTAACCCTTTTTCGCTCATGTGGAAATATCTAATATAGCTAGCGGATTAGGCATGAAACATGGCAGAGAAAATAAACCTTGTTGCTTCTTTTTAGTTTACTGTGAGACCACTGCTTTTTCAAGTGAGTACCAACTCCCTACATTAATAAAACAACAGTGCATATGCAATCCCCGATGAAGGACAGTGGATAGACCTAATCTTTGGCAATATATGCATAAAGTGGCTGCTAGATCTCACAAGGTTTTACCCCTTAAACGGCGGCCCCTCCTTACCTACAAAATTGAGGAATTCAAGGGACACTATGCTGTGGAACAATGCCTGCAAGTCAAAGCGAGAAGCATTAGAGAGGGTAGGCATAGAGACTGGATACAATTTCAGTGCTCATTCAGAACCCAGAGCATCATTACTAACTCCCCATGTTAATCTGGAAACATAATCATTAGATTTGTAGCGTTCTATCAATACCAATACCGTTGCACTGAAATTCCAGAAACATTTTAGCCCAGGGAAGTGTTCTTTCACAATAAGTTCAAACATAGAGTAAAACCACCATGAAAAAAAGCATCCCTATGAAATTACATGGATTCATTAGTACGTACTGGAGCGGTGTTCGCAGTGCTAACGCTTAGCTTATTTTATCCAAAGTTTACACAAGTGAAAGCACTTCTGGCCTTCAGTTTTAGGGGTTAGCAATCCTTTGATTGAGTTAAAAGGGAAAGAAACAAAGTGGTTTCCTGAAGCAGTGAAGCACCATAATCCTGCTTTAAATGATAGAGTTGATTTGTATATCATCAATTGGGAACCAAATCCAGAATCCAGTTGAGAAAGCAATAAAATGGAAAGACAATGATGGTAATAGTTCTTATTTTCTGAAAATATCAAGTACACCACTCAGGAAGCTAGCTTGGTAAAGCTTAAGTATTACAAAGGCTATCTCAGGTAAATCATTATTCGACATCATAACATAGATAGGCATAATCAACTAGCTGTTGATGCCTCAAACTCTTGCGCTTTATTTCTTGTATTTTCCCCTCCGGCTTAGTTGATGCTGTCAGAAACGAAAACGAAAATATGTTAAAAATGATTCAAATTAACTTTAGATATAATTCTTCAGGGGAAACACTTACGCGTTACAGTCGGTGGTTTTGGAGACTGGGATATCCATTTGAACACCGCACTTGGCAGGGAGAGCTTGGGCAACATCGTCTTTTATGTTTGGGTAGCGATTAGCTGCTGCCTTGACACAGGTGCACGCTGCTCGCTTGTCTGCTGTAGTTGAAGCCATTCCCTTCAGGTCCTTCACCCCTTCGCAGCATGCCTGTTGTGGAGTCCCCCCTGCCATGAGGTAGGACATGCACGGAACCAAGCAGGCATCAACTTGGCCACAACTGATGGCCTGGCTGGGCTCCACCATGAGCTGAACCATGGCTAGCACGACAATGGCTATGATCACTCCCTTCATTTCTCCTACAAGTCTTCTAAGTTTCTTGACAATTTGTGGTTGGGATTTTTGGAGCTGATATATTATGAGCTTCGTTCTCACTTGCTGTGGGGGAAGATTTGATCTAGTATTTATAGCACTTCGGTGATTGCGTTCAGTGGGGAAATGGATTGAGTTGTAACAAGATCTGTTACAGTGTTTTGGCTTGTTATTTGCTTGCATCTGTCAGCTGCTATTTATTGCAAAATAGCTGAGAGGATGAGTTCTTGATGGCACAACTGAATGCAACCTTATCTCTTTTGCTTTAAGAAAAAACAACCACATTTGATTTCATGACAATAATGAATCGAAACCGAAGTAAGACACACGCACAACTTGTTGGTTTTCAAGGTAACTAATGTACGTTGAGCTACCAAGTTAATACTTGTTCGCTCTAATAAACCGGGACTTCAGAGGAGTGTGACCCCCCGGATCCAAGTTTAGCAGCGACGTTCGAGGTCATTGGACTTCTCTTGGAGCTAAATTCATGTTTGATACTTCCAATAGGAGTTCAGAGAGTTGCAAAAATCAAACCCTTTTAAGCTGTATTTGGATCATGGAAGTAAAAATGAAGGGAAAGGAAAAGATGAAGAGAAGAGTGAAGAAGTAAATAGTTTCTTTGGCTGTATTTGGTCATGGGATTTGAAATGTTCATGCTTTAAATTTTGTTTCACTAGGAAGTATGGGATCTGGGTTTTAGCACTCATGAAAAAATCTCCAAAGAAGAACGAGTGATGAGATGCTTCTGTTGTTCCGTTGATATTTGTAACCAAATAATTATGAGTAGGAGTGATTTCGGTTTGGGTTCAGTCGGTTTGGGGTAATTATTTCCAGGACTAATCCTGATCAAAGTTAAGTTAGGTTCGGTTAGGTTTCGGGGTGGGATCGGTTCTGTTGGGGATTTCGGTCTCCCTGAAATCTTGTGATGGACAATCAAGATTAAACACAAAATAGATGAATGGACTAGAGATTAATGTAAAAAATATAAAATATATAGTCGGTTCGGTAATAATTATTTCCAAGACTGATCTCAGTCGGGGTTAAGTTCGGTTTGGTTCAGTTTGGGATGGGATCGGTCCTATTGGGGATTTCGGTTTGCCCGAAATCTTTGTGATGGACAGTCAATATTAAACACAAAATAGATGAATGGATCAGATTAATGTAAAACATACAAAATATATAGTCGGTCCACATAGTTTTGGTTTGGTTCGGTCCAGAGAAATTTGATCGGTTCAGATCGGTCCAAACTGAAGCGGAAAAAACCCGCCCTTACCCCAATCAGAGGATTTTTCTGGGTTTTTTGTCCAAAATTTTGCCCACCTTGAGTTTTGTCCTAATTCAATTTTTTTTGCATATTTTAGTTTTGCGTCAAACTTTTGTGAATTATTGATTTGTCTCAACGATTGGAATAAAAAAAGTTAAAAGTACTTTTACTTAACATTTTTAGAAATACCCAAGATAAAATTCAAAAAGTCATAATGTTTTAGTTTTCCAATTTGTTTCATCAAAGGCGAGACGATAATCCATGAAAGATTGATGCAAAACTAAAAAAACGTGAATTGTTTTGAATAAAAACAAAACTCAAAAAGTCCAAAAAGCCCCTAAAACTCTTAGAAAAACAAGGCCTTACTATTAGCTTTTCGTTGAATTTTTTTGGATTAATTGTTTGTCCCAACAAGAGGAATCAACTGTTTGAGTTTTTTTCATCTTTAGTGAAATTATTTCTTATTTTTCATCATAATTTTTTATTTTTAGACTTCTCTCATCGAGACGAATGATCAATCCGAAAAATAAATTTAAATTTAAGGAAAATACTCTCAAAATAAAAAATATAACGTAATCAGTGACTCAATCCAATAAGCACAAGTGACCCGCTTGAAATCTCACTAAAAGCCCAAATTCGAGGCCAGGAGGTATGTTCGTGAATAGTAATCACGCTTTCAATAATTTGTGACAAGAGCAATTATATGCGGCCAAGAGACATGTAAAACACAAGAGAATTGTGAATAGTAATCACGAGTTCAATAATGGCCAAGAGCAATTAGTTGCGGCCAAGAGTCATTCAATGCGTCCAAGAGGCACGTAAAACACAAGAGAATCATGAATAGTAATTATGCTTTTAATAATTTGCGGCCACGAGTAATTCATTGTGGCCAAGGATACTTCCAATAGGAGTTCTGAGATTAGCAAAAATCAAATCATTTTAAGCTGTATTTGGATCGTGGAAGTAAAAATGGAGGGAAAGTACAAGATGAAGAGAAGAGTAAAGTAGTAGCTAAATAATTTCTTTGGTGTCCCTATCATGTTCTTTGGCCTTGATAAATCCCTCCCTGGATCCATGATCCAAACAAAACCTTAACTCATATTAATCTTTACACAAGGGTTTGAAAACACTGATTTTGGACCAAAGATCCCAGGAGTAGCTTAAGTGCAACAAACAAGAGCCACTGATTTGTTTGTTCCATCGGGTCATGGGATTTGAAATGTTTCATTCTTTAGATTTTAGTTTCACTATGGGATCCGGGTTGTAGCACTCATGAAAAAAAAATCTCTAAGAAGAACGAGCGATGATATGCTTTCTGTTGTTCCGTTCATATTTTGCTCTTTCTCATCTTTCGGCTCTCATTTTTGTTACAATGGTGACCGAAAACCTTGAAATGATCATCCTTTGGCTAGAGCAGTTTGCAGCTGACATATGAGAGCAGAGAAAAAACCAAAATAATGTAACAGAAATAGGTAAGGCCTATCCTCTTGTCTGTTCTCCATGATGACCTTAACTCCTTATATACCCTTACCTTCCTTGCAGCAAACACACAAGAAAGAAGCACATTTTGAATTCAAACCAAATCTAAATTGTCTAGTACAAGGGAAAAAAATTATGAAGGGAGTAGTCATCGCCATTGTCATGCTAGCCATGGTTCAGCTGCTGATGGCGGAGCCCACCCAAGCCATCACTTGTGACCAAGTCGATGCTT
This sequence comes from Rhododendron kiyosumense, assembly GCA_019656275.1. NCBI lineage: Eukaryota > Viridiplantae > Streptophyta > Magnoliopsida > Ericales > Ericaceae > Rhododendron > Rhododendron kiyosumense. The sequence goes on along the minus strand of BPLS01000171.1, from coordinate 1,039,668 downwards.
GTTTGGTTCCGTGCATGTCCTACCTCGTGGAAGGGGGGACCCCACAACCGGCCTGCTGTGATGGAGTGAAGAACCTAAAAGGAATGGCTTCAAATATAGCGGACAAGCGAGCAGCATGCAACTGTGTCAAGGAGGCAGCTAGTCGCTACTCGAACATAAAAGACGATGCTGCCCAGACTCTCCCTGCAAAGTGTGGTGTCCAATTGGATATCCCCATCTCTAAAACCACCAACTGTGACGCGTAAGTTTTCCCCTTAAACATTATTCTTGAACTTAAATGGCTTGATATTGAATTTGCCTTTTCTTTTGACAGTATCAACTGAAGTGAAGGTGATCATGTGTACCGCAAATAAGGCAAGGGAGATTCAAAAACCAGCATCTAGTTAACCCTTTGTAACCAAAAGCTGTACTAAGCTTCATGTCATGCTTCATGTGAGCTTCTTAAGCCAAGTAGCATATGTCGGATAATAAGACTGTCGCATTTATCTTTCTGTTTTATTTGCGCGATTCCTTTGTGTTTGTGTGTGTACGCGGGCGCATGTGTGAAAGATCAGAGCAGAACAACAAATCAGAACCCTCTTTTTCATAAGCATCCATAAATGCTAGCAAATGCCAAGGCAATGGTTTCTGAATTGGGCCTCAATCAACAATGCACAAATTGGTCTATGAGGCAAGGTTCTTACCATGCCCTCCTACTCCCTCTCAAACTGCACCATATTTCTTTTCCCCTTTGAATTCAATCAATCGTGCTTATCGATGAGAACAGAGGAAAGAAGCACGTTTTCTCCAGTTGCTTAATCACTTAAAGGAACTTGTAGTCCGTCACTATTGGTACGGTGACATGACTCATCCCGGAGATATGTCATTTCACTATCAGTTCCGTCAATTAAACATGGTCTGACAAAGAAGGCGGCGATATATACGCAGTTAGTTTCCTCCAAAGCTTCAAAACCTTGACAATGGGAAGACCCTGGAACAGAAATTCAGAATCCAATGCGCCATTAAGCCGGTATCTAGATGATGGATTTCGGGAGAAGACTGGAGAGGGAAAGAACAGAAACAAAGCCAAGATGAAGCTAAAAATTTATTAATGTGGTTTCCTAACCATTTTCTTTCCTTTGATAAATCCCTTAACAAATCCATGATGTCAAGTAACACGACCTCTCAGTACAGTTAAACTGGGATATTCTGTTAAACACATGTAATTGCGCAAGTTGCTTCCAGAAATCTTGGTTTTGTCCTTTAAACTTTAGGCCCGTTTGTTTGAAGAGATATGTGCATCCCAACACGGACAGACCTCCTCGAACCATTAACTTTACGCCTGTTTGTTTGTTTGAAGGGAATATATAGTATAATCGGGCCACCTCACCTCACGTATAAGCGTGTGAAACGGTTGTGAGAGGGGCTGTAGGGATTAGTCTGAAGTGCGTGTAAACTGACCCGGGTCACCTTGCATTATCAAAAAATAAATAAATAAATAAAAATATACAGTATACATTACTTAATACGGTGGAATTGTATTTTTAATAAATTTTTTAATTATTTTACAAATACTCTGCGCCTCATTCTACATGACAGTGTACGTCTCAATAATATGATCCATTAATTGAAAAACCAAAATTTGATTAATTATAACCAAGTAGGTCTTTTTATTTACAGTATTTAATTAAACTAAATTAAATCAGACGTTCCTTCCTAATTTTTAATAAATACCGTAAAATGTAATTAAGGGGAAAACGTGTTTTAAAAACGTGGCTTCGTCAATTTTGTACTCCAGCAGCTTCTTCTCAATTCTCATAGGCATAGATTGCTAGGTGACGAAGGGAGAGGGTTCCGTTCCGTGGATCAGTTGGTTGATTCATGGAGCGTTGGACTGGAATTTTGAAGCTTCCATTGAACGCTAAGAGTAATAAGGCTCACTACAGAGTTGCAGTGTCTCTCTGCCTCTCTTCTTCTTCTTCCAAAACCTTAGCGGTAAGTTCTAGCAATCAAATTCCCTTCAAACCCTCAATTTTCTCTTCCGTACTGGTTTTGCTATAGCCACACTCAAGGTGATTAGTGATTACTCTTCCATTTCTCTTTTTGGATTGCGCATGATTCCATTTTACATGACATGTGAATGACAGATACCTACAGCAAATGTTATCTTCTTCAGCGGAGATCGATGTGAAGGCACTGGAAATCCAGTGATTGACAGGCTATCCAATCTGCAGAGAATTGCTGAAATTCTGGTTTCGAAATTTGGTGGTTCTATAAACGCTTGGGTTATTGAGGCTTCCACTTTTAGTGGCCCTTTTGCTGTTTACAAGGACTTTATTCCCACGGTAAACAGCTGGGGAGAGCCAAAATCATACAACCCGACTGGATTACCAGCTTCTGCATCAACCATTACCCTCTTGTCGAATTGCCTCCAAGAAGTATGTGTGATCAGCTTGTGTTTTCATGCCTCTCTCTTTGTAGTATTTGATTCTTAAGTTCAATTAGCACCTCCATATTATTCTGCTAGTTATACTCCAGCATGTCTATGGTACTTTTAAGAACTATGCAAAGGCATGAAAATGTGAAGCCTGATGGTGAGCTACAAAACGATGAATTCGAAGCCCAGAAACTATAGGTAGGTTCATGTAAAGGGAAATCAAATTTGGTACCATCTGGACTTAGAAAAGATGGGAATATCAAGAATGTTGAATTGTATGAATGTCTAATAAATTCACCCGAACATGAAGGAAAGGAAATCTTAAATTGAAGCAATGTTTCTTCATGAGGAGAATCTGCAGTCAGGCAAAAAATGGAAAACTGGTAGCAGAACCTGGCATGTGTTCGACCGGGACACTGAATAAATCTTTAAGGGTGTGTGCACCTTCACTTTATATTGCTGGGATCTATTCTGCTTGTTGCTTCTTTCCGTGACTGCAGGTTTTCAATTTGGTGTATCAACTATCCACCCAAGAAGGTGCCTATAACTTGTGTTCAGGATTTGGTTGCGTCCTTGTTCAATTGATTTAAATATGAGAAAATGTGTTATCCCAGCTTTATTCTTGCATTTCAATGTGCTTCTCTTAATGAATGTTATAATTTTCTTGTCAAGTTTCTTATGAAGTTCTGCGATCATCGCTGGAACGGTCACCCAACTTGTTTCCACTACATGTTCCAATTTAGCTGCAGAGGTCATGTATATTGCAGCCTCAAAATAAAATGTGGATTCATTAATTGTCCATATGGCAGGCAAAACACTTAATTTCTCAAAGGCATGAAGAACGATACGAAGCTGGGGTACCCTCGTCATATTTGCCTCAACCCAAAACATTGGTCCTTGGATTTAGCAAGGGTGGAACTGTACTGAATCAGTTAGTAACTGAGCTCAGCTTTTCTGCTGCCAAATGGCCCAAATCCTCCGAAAACCCAACCAAGGTAAATAAAGACCTACTGAATGAAGGCCCTGTTAGTATCCAGGAAGGAAAGAGGAATCAAATAATCCCAGGGTCAAAAGAAAGCCTCTTGGACAGCATAGCTGAGATCCATTATGTGGATGTTGGTTTAAATTCAGCCGGAGCGTACATCAACGAAGGAGATGTAATTGAAAGACTCTCCAAAAGCCTAACGCAAAGGGCTTCTGGAATTCGTTTTGTTCTTCACGGAACTCCAAGGCAATGGTGTGATAGCAGAAGAGTTTGGATCAAAGACGAAAAGGAGAAAATGCTCGAGCTGCTTAAGTTGGGAGCTCCGACAAGTGGTGGTAAACTGCTTGTGTGCAAGAGATTTTATTTTGCTGATAAGCCTCCGAATCTGCAGATGCATTTTGAAATAATAGAAAAATTGGAAGTGAGTTGATTGCTCTTATCTTGAAGGGAATGCATGGTAGTAGAGTTGGCTCCATGAATGGTCATAGGCTTATACCTACAGGGCATAATGAAGACAACAGATGTATGATACTTGCAACCTGTAAATCATTGGCAGATAGTATTGGCTCTTAGTGGTTATGTATAACTCCTTGTTCATTTTATCTGTTTATAATGTTAATGCGACGTATGATTCCTGTATAAATAGATTGCCGTTTTTGTGAATAAATTACAAGCTGGATCCTGAGTTTCATATTCATTTTGGAATGAGAACATCTGCCGAGTTCTCGATCAGCATTCTTCAGACTTGACTGTTTGTGGACAAAACTCCATACTGAAGGCCTTACACCATGCAGTCTCTGTCTCCCATCACATGAAAGTTAAAAGTCCACATAATTGTTGAATGTTTTCTCATGTGGAACTACATGAATATAGTTGTACAACAAAATACAAAACCTAATATGACAAGCTGACCAGAGATTTTACTAGAAGCTGCCTTTGGTTCCAAATACTTATCCCATTTAAAAATTTGTCAAAGAACGAATTAGTCTGTTTGGCTCTGTGCAATTATGCAACCTGTACCTTGTACTTGAATGGTACCTAAATTAGTTACTAACATTCTTCTCTTTAGCCTCGAGCAAGTGATTCCCGGCAACAAGACCGGCAGCAACATTTATGTGGAGAAATCACCATAGTCAACCAAAGCAAGACTACCAAGACCACTGAATCCATCTACCTCAAACCGATTATGACGATTCATGTATCAATCCCAAGTTTTAACAATGGATCACATAATAGCTTGCCTATAAACATCTTCTGTGAAAAAACAAGCTCAATCCAGCGGACCTGTTTCAACTCAGATTCATAATTCAGCAACAAGCACTGAGTAAGAATATTTGACTAATGATCACTGAATTCAGCCAAGAGCCCATAAAGTCTAGAAAACAGCTCTTTACTATAATTGAAGAAGATATTGTCACACTGTCAACCAAAGAAAAAAGGTAAGATGCTGGTCTCTGAGTTTGAACCATTTATACAGCACCATCATCAATGTTTATAATCTATACAGAACCCAAAATAAGAAAGAGAAAGAAACCCAAAATGCATTTCAGAGGCGCTTTAAACTGCTGTCGAACCACCAATGGAATGTAACTGAGGCTAAAATGTATCCAATGACAATTCCGGTTGAACTTGGTGCCGTTGCTGCTGCAGCTGCAACACGCAGAACCCATGGAGCTCCAACATCCTGAAGAAGTGCTACATGGTGCGGTGCGTGCCGGCTACCGAGAGCGGTGAACTGCAATTCAAAGAACATAATCGCAGAGTGATACATTCATTTTAGTGGATATCATCTACTTCGAGAAAATGATCTTGCAGAGAGATACAGAGATCATTTACCTGGACAAGTGCAAATATGGCTCATGCTGTGATTGTGGAAGAAGGATTTCGTAGCATGGCCACGAATCTTGCAATCACGGTTTCACTGACAAGCATAAAGTTGAGAACAAAAATGAAGTTGAAAAAATCAAGAACAAATTGAGGAAGCATGAAAGCTTACAGTTAAACAAGGAAAAGCTAGAGTTAATATGCCTTATCTTCTTTGACATGTAGACATATAGCTTGAGATAAAATAGAACTCCTTATAAAATTACAATGGAAAAAATATTGGGAAAAATATTATTTTGGAAACAAGTCGATTTTTTTTTTACACAGAGA
>BPLS01000171.1:1013777-1034103 GCA_019656275.1 Rhododendron kiyosumense | reverse complement strand
GAGAGAGAGAGAGAGAGAGAGAGAGAGAGAGAGAGAGAGAGAGAGAGAGCCTGCATCTCAAATGACCTGCTTCCTGACTATGAGATGATTCTGCTACTTGCCACAAAGGTGCAAGGGAAGATGAGGCAGCAGCAGCGGCAAATGTTTGTGGATCAAAAACAGAACAGAGAAAAGATTTAATGCTCTTCAATGCCTTTCCCTTAGCCATCTCTATGCTAGAACTTCTAGATCTGCTTTCAGATGAAGTTCCTATCAGCGCAAATTCATCCATTCTGTACATAGTATGCACATTTATCAGACCATACAATTCTGTTACCAGCTTGATATCCAACAGGAAAATATTATAGTGATAAATAGCATGATCACATCGCATACATTTGCTCAAACTCAGAAGATACAACTGTTTCCAGAACTATTGAGAATTTGACACAGTTGAAATTATAGGGAAATCTAGGTAATAACAAAATTCATTCTTTGACCTAAGAAATGGGATACATTCATATCTTAAAAAGGCAAAAGGGTGTAAGCACTTTACGAAACTCAGCAAGAGCGGAAAGATGAACGGATTACTAAAACCATCTTATTTGGTTAAGATACAGAAGAGAGATGTGATCAAGTACCTTCCATCAAACATGTATGCCATTGCCAATGCAGCCATGAAACATCCCATTTCGGATGGTGAACAAGAACAAACATGAACAAGGGCTGGGACTCCCCCTTCCTCCACTATACGGAGAGCATTACCAGGGTTGACAGCAAGATTCCAAAGAGCTCTGGCAGCAGTCTCATGGACGCTCTGAAATAGGATAAACATGAGGTTTGATTCATGTGCAAAGCATGAAGTAGTACTTAGATGTTCAATGTGTTAAAAGTGAGCAAAACCCCTTATCCATCCTCGTCTCATGCCTAACTAATTAATGCAAAGCAGCTAACCACGTAAATTTGTGATCCTAATAGATCAATGATGGGACAGATGTAGAACGCCTTCAAAACTTCATACACTTGGTATATTGGCATTTCATAAATCTAAAGAGATGAGTCCAAAGAAGGTGAAAAGAAACCAATAATAGAAAATCTCATTCCACAAATAAATATCCTTGAGCAAAACTAATACTCACTTGAGCAGCAGAATGTACAAGCGCTATCAGAGGTGCAACTCCTCCGCATTGTCCAATAGCAATGCTAACATGGAAACAACAAAAAAAAATCATTTACAAGAATTGTGAAGCCAAAACTAAAAGAATGAACTTATCTCTTTTTTTTCGATTTTGGAATATGACCTGTTCTGCAAAACAGTATAGACTATCAAGTATGAGATGACAATAACAAAGTACAGGAACTTAAAAGAAAACTACTACTACACATATCTTATTCGTGGTTTGGTTTGTGGTTCTCAAATTTAGGATATCTGAAGGGTAATGATTTCCACACTCCCTTTTTTGGTAAAGGCACTCCATTTTTTGTCCTTTAGTGAAGTTTTTAAAAGACAAGAAATGAAGTGCACAAACCAAGAAACGAGTGTGAAAATCATTTGCCTATCTAAATTCAGTGAACATTTACGCATTAGTTGGACCTTAGAAGTTCCAACCAACACTGTTTCTTGCTATTACCAAGTCATGCCTACTTGGCTTAAAGTGCACAGTAGTCCAGTCGTCCATCACAACCTCAGCACCATGTAGGAAATGGCTGTCAAGTAACATCCATAAGCCAGCAATATGTTAAAATTGTGCACGTCCATGCCCCTACTTTCTGTTTAGAAACTACAAATCAAGTCTCTTAGTAACTTTCTTTTAAATGGGATAAGTTTTGTTGTCCTTCCCTTCCCTAACTCTTCTTGTTCATTTCCAATATATTAGCCAGAATTTGGATCATTACAATTAAACCCAGTTTCTCCAAGTGTCCGGCAAAATGAATTCACTTGTGCCAAACAAGCACCGATAGAGGCTAACTCCGTTAGATAGTTCAGCAATAGTTGAGGTGGAAGTGAATGGCTATACAAGTCCTTGTGCATTTTCAATGATGCAATGAGGACAGCTAAGAATCCGCCAATGTCAAACCAGAACAATGTAGCTGAACTAAAGCCTTTTAGGCTGCTTCAGAAATGAAAGGTGTTAGAATTATATTAGGCAACATTATGTTACCAAGTTTTCTAGGTTTTATTATTGTGTTTCCTGTTTAGTTTAGGGTATTATTCATCTTTCCTAGTTAGTCTATGTTTTCTTGTTATGCATATTTTCCTAAATGTTTAAGTTTCTCAATCACCAAGTCTTGTAGCCTATATAAAGGTATGTCAGGGCTATGTTTTATACACATCAATGAAAAGCCAGGTTCTCGTCAATTTATTTTTCTAACATGTTAAAGCATCCAACAGGGAAAGCTTAATGGACACATGTCCTTTTCTTATTACTTTACCGGTTTACCCTCAGATGGGTAGAGGCCCTGAATGTTGCCATGTCTACTTATACAACTACTTCATTGTTTTATCTCATTTCACAAAGACAATCCCCAAGACATCTCAATGTCTAAAATCTATTTCTCTTTCTACATATACCTATATTGAATCTGATCTTCCTCTATAATTATCTCCTCTTTTTCTTGAAGTTGACAGCAGAAACAAGTTGGTTACAGGCAACTTAAAATACAAATAAATAGGATCAAGGGGGAGGCATTACATGAAATGAAAATATATATTGGTATTGCTAAAACAACAGTCAGCAGTAGCAATCATGATTCATGATGATAACGACGATTATAGTAACACTTTATATGTACCTATTCTCTTCCGAGATTGCCAATCCCCACAAAGTGCCAGCAGCGTTCTCCTTGAGCACTCGAGAGCCATTTGATCAGGATTGTGCAAGAGAAACCTATATAACCAACATGAGAATTTACCCTCATCATAACATAACTTGGTGTTCAGATTCAGATCTTTTTTTACCTCCACAAAAATCATGTTTTAAACATTAAAAAACAGAAGTTGAACTGTTGCAATTTATAGGAGCTTAGTATAACGATTTTCCCGGTGCATAATTCCCCTATTGAACTTTGATGAAACTAATAGCTCTCCTATTAACTAAGAAGAGCAGGACTCACATATGCCCTCTCTTTTCCACAAAGGCTCGAGGCAAACCAGTGATATAATAAGGGATATATACACAAACTTAAGAAATACCAAGCACAATAGACCCCATTTCCAGTGGCATTCCCAATTGCAAAAAACGGAAATCTTGTGTACCTCATCAATCACTGGAAACTAACAAGATCATCACAAAACATAGAAGACTTGATAATAGACCTCATTTCCAGTGGCATTCCCAATTGCAAAAAACGGAAATCTTGTGTACCTCATCAATCACTGGAAACTAACAAGACCATCACAAAACATAGGAGACTTGATAATAGACCCCATTCCCTCGCTCCCAATTGTTTCTTGACTTTGTCCATCTTTTCCGCTCAGAGATTCCCAAAATGGTGTTTCCTTGAAACATAACTTGAAACTTTCCTATTATCCTTTCGGATGGTAAAAAGCAAACATGATAAATCTTCTCATTTGGAGGGCAAGTTGCTGGAACATGTTTTCATTTGAGTTTACTTCATTAAATTTTTTATCTCCTAAATTCCTAATGTGGGGCAATGAAGTACTTAGGATGAAGTATGATAAAATCTCTATAATGAGACTGAACAAATGACAGCACATTATTGTTCGTAAGTGAATGACGCTGGTTACTAGGAGACTTCATGATATTTTTTTGTGAGAGAAGGGGAGAGTATATATAGGGGCAATATTCTTCTTAAAGAAAATTTACAAGGAGCTTTGGAGCTTTCCAACACGAAATAGCTATAATCTTTGCTTAGTAATCATTCAAAACCATCGAAGGAACACATAAGGAAGGTTAGCAATAATATAATATAACATGATGTTACCAAAAATGACTGCCTATCCAGCACGTGAGAGAGAGAGAGAAGAGAGAACATATGCAATACATTACATCTGTTACTTTAACAGTTTATATTACATAATTGTATCTAGGACTCCTCACGCTGTCAAAGCTACTAAATTGCTTGCATAGAGAACGCAGGGTATGATGGAATTTCATTCTAAAGAAAGGAATATGTTGAACTCAACCGTTTGGGTTAGGGGGCGAAAATGAGTGGGGGTTGGGACTTGGGAGGAGGTATGTAGCTGAATAATATATCAACAAGAAAGAGAAACATCCTTTTTTATATATATTACAAGTGAGGGAACAGGACAAAAGACAAATGACTCTAATATAATCCTATATTTTATATATAGTAAATGGTAAGACACATCGTAAAAAATTGAGAACTAGTATTTTCAAGCAAAGTTAGAATCAGCGGATCAAGTGAGTTTAAGAAATTTCCAATTTGAGACATTAACTTTACACTCGTGTTCGTAGCTGCAATTAATTTTATGAAGTGTCAACTGTCAAGAATCAAGATAACTAGAAGAGATTTCATTTAATACACGGATTTCAACTTATATGGCCCCGCAATGAAACCACTGATGGCAACAATTACGTCATACGCATTCCTATGCCAATGTTTTGTAACCAGTGGTACTGTTATCATCAAGTTATGCATACATGATTACAGAATGCATATGCAAACATACGTTCTGCCGCATCGGAGCATGAATATATGCACGCAGACACATGAACGGGAACATGCATTTCTGTAACCGAGTCCCATGGAAAGGGAAAAAAGAGCCACACAAATGCTATTATTGAGGAGCCATGCAAATGACAAATATGCAAGCATTGAGGGCACAGATATTGCTAAATTTGTTGATCAGCCGCATTGACTTTTAATAGTTCACTTTTGTCTATTTTGCTTTATATCCCTTTTTCTGTCAAAAACAAACCTTCAAGTCGCACAAACGACAATACACATGTCGAGGCTGTTTACCCTAAAAAGATGGATAAGATATGGTACATAGCACATGGCAAACAATCATCAACACCTTTATCAAGCAATTTCAAAACAACATCTTATGAAATACTCCATTATGGCACGTAACCAATTCTAGGAAGTTGAATTGGTACATTCAAATGTTGTGGATGGGAAAGGTTTTGACACAAGAGAGCAATAACATACCAAGGCTTCAACACCATCAGCTGCCGCAATTGCTTCTGGATGTCTTTCATCATCAAATGACAAATTCCACAATGCACCTGCAGCTTCTAGCCTGGTTGAAGCAAAGGGGCAACAATAATAAGAAAACACTCCTTTAGGATAACCAAACCGAGCCTTAAGTCCCAATCAATTGGGGTCGACTACTCATTTAGGATAATTATAAGTAAATTTACAAGAGAACAAATGAAGTTCGCAAAAACAAAGAAGGATGACAACTAGCCATCACCTGACTAGAATGATGGTGAGTGTATGAAGCAAAGTCCCACATTGCCTAGCTAAGAAAGTGATGTAGAGAAAATAAGTGTGAGGGTTCCCTCACCCCAAAAGCTAGTTGTTGGGATCGAGTTCTAAGGAAGACTATGTGAAAGGGTATTGATTGACTTTGATTAGCATGATTTAAATGAACTATGATGACACAATCTAACTAAAGGTCAAATTTTCACATTCAACTCGGCTTATCTCAAGTGGAAAAAAATAAAACTTTAAATATGATTGTTTTTGCAAGGGGTGGCTCGAATAACACAGACTATGATCATGACCATTGTGGAATTGGACAAACGATTAATGGACGGACGAGGTTTCCTCGCATTGGATGGATCCTTTAGTGGGGTTTCCTTCGTGCAAATTGTTACGGATATTGTAGGTTCGAATTCTCCTCTTTCATTGTGTTGTTTCCTTAGCTGATCTATGCCTATGGACATAGGCTTTAAGCCTAACCTCGTAAACCCTTGTGTGTGTGTGTGTGTGTGTATATATATATATATATATATATATTGACATTACCTTGTGTATATCTATGATTGCTTTATTTTTGGTTCTCGTCTCTGTTGTAAGATAATATTATAATCCAAAATCCAAAACCCTTAACCGAAAGGCCTAACATGGTAGGAGAATGATTAGAATCCAAAAATTGTCTCAAGAGACGTTGTGAAACTCGGTCTCACAAGTGGTATTAGAGCCAAGGTTCGCTCTTCAAATCACCACACAAACGTGGTAGGAGGCTAGCGAGTATGTAACGTAAAAGACTAAAAATCCACCGAAACTTGCAAAGACTAATCGCCCTAGTGGACCGCCTGCTACGACGACCCTTAGAGCCTATAAGGAAAGCCTTCTCAGACACCACTTTGTTTTATGTGGTGGAACTCGGTCTCCAAATAGACATAGCGATAAATAGAACTTAAAGACATCATATATTGTGATTTAAAGACAACCCCGGAGAGGGAATAGAATGACAATTTTCCCAAATTTTCTGCATCCAAGCAATTGAAGTGATATATCTACCAAACTCAACAAAAGTCATGCCTCATGCACTGCAAGTTGGCTACATGAATCATGTCTCTCTATCCTGGTTTATCAAGGTTCACGATCAACTCAGCTCAATAAAATGTCATAGAAACCATTTTTTAGGTTGATTACATTAATCCTTAGCCATTCGCTCAATCCAAGTCATAAATCCAGTTAATCCCACATGCTAGCATGTATTTCCTTACTATCACTGTCGACATCAAGCTTGGTATATTTGTCAAATGAAGAGAGATTACGGGTAAATCTCAAGCATTAGTGGGTTGAAATAGGAGCCACTTCTATCATAAAATGAGATTTTGCTCAAGTTGAACAAAAAAGGGGAGAATTTTCACCTACAATTTGACACAATGTTTTAACCCCAACCACATTGACCCAACATCCTCTCCATTATTTGCCTTGCACAAGTTATGCTCACAAAAATACATAGTAACTTTCACCGAGGCAAAATTTACATACATATCCCCATATTTGTATACAAGTTGGAATTTCTTCAGATAAAAACTGAAGACCGAGTTAAATTCTAAAAGAGAACAAAAAATAAAACTGATGGGCTAGGATTTCCTTTACAAAGGAAGTGATAAACACTTGAGAAACATGTTGATTGTGTGTAGTGTACGTATTAACACAAGCATCCTAATTCCTACGTTTCCTTCTCTTGACACTTTTGGATTTTGATATTAATTATAGTTCACAACTACAACATTTCACTTGCCTCCCGTTGTGAAAATCTTCAGAAGCTCAGGTTTCGAGCAAAAGGTTCAAGTTTGGACCATCAAGGGTTAGCGGATTGGACTTGATTACCAAATGACACAGTGATCCATCTGTTTTCAATTCTCAATTATCGGGATCGAGCAAACCTGGCATTAACCTGCTGAACATGGAGGAATTTAGGTATGTCACCATGTTTGTGGCAATCGTTGGATCTTCGGGCCCACAAATGCGAGGCAAGTACAACATCTTCACTTGCCTCCTGTTGTGAAAATCTTCAAAAGCTCAGGTTTCGTGTGGATGAATCTGCTGCTGCTATAATAAATCTTAAAGCAAGGGGTTTGCCTGAAATCAGTGGGGACCACAGTGGAGACATTTTCAACACTACCCTTGCTGTGATTGCAGCTCAACATGAGGCACTTGAGATTGTTCAACTTGAACCTTCCTATAACAGGATTGGAAGCAATGCAATCAAAGCAATTGCTATTTGCTGTCCGAATTTTAGGAAGCTTAGGCTTTCGGGCATCCGTGATGTTGATGGGGATGCCATTAATGCTCTGGCGAAGCATTGCATGAATTTGATTGAAATTGGGTTCGTGGACTGTCGCAACGTTGATGAGGCGGCATTAGGAAATGTAGTAACTCTTTGGTTCCTCTCGGTTGCAGGAACGACAAGAATGAACTGAGGTTTGGTTTCATAGTACTGGACTAAACTTCCTAACTTGAAAGGATTGGATATTTCAAGAACTAACGTCACAAGATTCGTTGTTTGGATGTTGTTATCATCCTCAGCAAGCTTGAAAGTCTTGTGTGCATAGCATTGCCCAACTCTTGAGGAAGGTGATAGGGGTACCACCAATTATTACCCAGGGGGAAAGTTGGTAATTGCTTTTTTTCGGGACATTTTCAAAGAGTTAGCTTCCCTACTTGGGGATATACAAAGAAAGAGAGCAATGTGTTCTCTAATTGGAGAAATACGAAGAACAAGGATAAGAACTTGGAAGAAATCATGACTTGGGTTGAATGGATCCTCTCATATTCACGTTTATGGATTGCTGACAGAAGTATAGAGGGTTTGGATGGTTTCTGGCTTACCCAAGGTGTAGCACTGGCGCTTAATTTAATGCAGAGTTCAAAAGAGGATGTCCAAGAAAGGGCAACAATTGTACTTGGAACATTTGTTGTCATTGGTAATGAAAATGCTAGAGTTGATGGTGGAAGGGCTGAAGCAACTATGAAGGCCTTGTGTTTAACTCCCGCCGATAAGGCCTTGCTTACCCATACGTGTGGCTTGTGGGTGAGTGGAGGTAACCTGAGTTACCAGGGGTGGTACAAAAGGGCCCTGCCATGGATAGGGTTCATCATCACCAAAACACAAACAAAAAAAGAAACACAATGAAATGCACCCAAGGGAACTTTACAGCGGCTGAAACAAGTCATCCAATTCCAATCCAAATTGATCTACCTGACACTTTCATGGTGTGAATATGTAAGTTCCACAAGTGCTTCAAGAGCACCTGCCTCTTGTCCAACTTTAACAGAATTGCCATCCACATAGGCCACCAGATTAGCTAAGGCATGAGCAACCTGGGGAAAAACCAGATGAGACATTTATGAGAAATCAGCGGACAAAACTGAATGCTAAAACAGGCAGATTTTATATATGGATCGGCTTAAATTCCAATACATCCAAGAATTGAGTTCAAAATGGACAGAAACCTATTACTATATCCACAATATTCATAAATTTAATGCTACCAAAAATAGAAATCACTAAGATGCTATATTCATTCTACTTGAGTTTATTGCGTAATATGAAACAAGTACCAGTAGATGCATAAGAAGCTAAAGGGCCTTCCCCAAGGCAGAAAGAACGCATGAGTTCTGAAATGAAAACAGAGAAGACGCACAGAAGCAGGATCCACGCACTGTTTTGTGAAAATAATGCATTTGGAGACCTCTAAGCTGAATTTATCAAAACAATTCTCTGATTTACGTCTTACTATGCATGAGGCATTTTGATGGTAAAGCAACTTAAATGTAAACGAACTTTGCAGCTAAAAGAATTGCTAGCTATAAGTATGCAAAACTCCTGAGTACATGAGTTTCAATGAGAGTGCTGCAGCAAAATAGCACCACAATGAGATTATCTGTACAATGAAAAGCCCATGAAAATAGTGATCCCCACATTGGAAGCCTTAGACCATGTTGACTAGAACATTTAACATTTTAAGAGTAAAAATGTTGACTAGATATGTCGAACTCAAAGCTGCAAAAATCAAATATTAGTTGGCTAATATTAGAAACAGTGCACCTGCTCTTGCACTCCAACTAACTTGCAGTTCTGAGCTAGCATCACCACGTAGACCACCTACCTCTGCTACCACCATTCTCAACTTGTCATCAGCTGCAATATTTGACAGTGCACCAGCAGCATGTTCCTGCAAACAGAAACAGAAAAGAACAATGAACCAGCCCTCCTAACAAAAAGAAAATAAGTAGTAAGTAATAATATGAAAAAATGGAGGTGCCTCTACTGAAACCACGTACCAGCACTCTATCCCCACTGGTACACCATCTGAGAATAAGATCAAAAAAAGCTTTCAAACCACCAGCCTTAGCAATGGCTTCCTACAAAGGAAAATCTGGTTGATTGGAGTCTGAAAAATGGAGCATGTTTAGATAATTAGAAAACAATAACTGTTAAAACAACCTTATGTTCTTCTGCAACAGAGAGATTCCATAGTCATCCAGCAGCCTTTTCAGCCACCAACCTACTCATAGACCTTGCCAAATTTGAGAGAATTTCGATTCCTCCTTCCTCCACAACAGCTTTTGCAGCATCGACATTTACAGACAAGTTCGTTATGGCCTATGCACCCCAAAAGGAAGAAAAGAAACCAAACTTGGGTCATTGCATGTGAAAGATAAGCTTAAGAAACCGTAACATGAGCAAAAGAAGTTAGGGGTAAGAATGTTAACTTAAGACCCACTGCATCGATGATGTATTTTGAGATTTTAATTAAACCAACTTAAATTTGTTACTAATGCACATACTTTACCTCAATAAGAAGATTGGGCAATGAAAATAATGACAGTCAATAACTTCCACCTAAATCTATTACTTTTTTCTTATTTGCAACCCAAAAGAATGATATAAACCAAACGGAGTCATTGCATGCAAAACATAAGCTTAAAAACAACCACAATGCAATCTAAAATGGTAAGATGATAAGAATGTGAACAGTAGGACATAGAAGAAGAATATAGTCAGACTAAAACAAAGCCAATTTGGGTTGATTACTAATGGACAGATTTTACCTCAATAGAAAGGTTGGACAATGAATCATGACCACTATCACATATTTCACTATAAATTCAACATTTTTTGCATCTCAAAGGAATGAAAAAAAGGCAAATTCAGTTCATTGCAAGCAGGGAAAAAAGCTCAATATCTACTATAATTCGAGCAAAAAAAGTTAGATGATATGAATGTCAATGTAAGACATGCCGCATCAACAGAATATTCTAAAAATATAACAAAACAAATTTAAATTGATTCTTAATCGATAGATAAGCCTACAATATGAATATCTAACAATCAATCACGACCTTATCCCTAACTTCCTTAATGTTACCTGTTTACGAAATAAAATCCCACATTGTTTGGGTACGAAACAGTTGATCACTTAATATAATGGTGGGACTTCTCCACCTAATAGCTAAAGCTTTTGGGCAGGATATAAAGTTTTTACATGGTATCAAAGCGGGGTTCATTTCACCCCACATTCGCACCCCACGCTGACCAACACAACAAAAAGGCCGACGATAATAAACCCAAAAAGAGTCTACACCTGACAAACCTCAAAAACGGGTTGCACGTGAGGGGGATGTTAAGGGATACAATACCACATTGCTTGGGTATGAAATGGCTAATCACTTAAGATTTATGTTGGGACCTCTTCACCTAATTGCTTAAGATTTTGGGTAGGATATAAAGTTTCTACATTACCTTTGCTGCTGCTGATTGAAGCCCTCCCACCAAGATCTTGCGAGGTTGAAAAGGAGACGTATCCCACCACCACGCATAACTGCTTCGGCCCTTCCACCATCAACTCTAGCATCTTCATTACCAATGACAACAAGCGTTGCAAGTACCATTGTTGCCCTTTCCTGGACATCCTCTTGTGAACTCTGGATTAAACTAAGCGCCAGTGCTACACCTTGGCAAAGCCAGAAATCATCCAAACCCTCTATACTTCTGTCAGCAATCCATTAAAGTGAATACGAGAGGATCCATTCAACCCAAGTCATGATTTCTCCCAAGTTCTTATCCTTGTTCTTCGAATTTCTCCAATCAGAGAACACATTGCTCTCTTTCTTTGTAATATCCCCAAGTAGGGAAGCTAACTCTTTGAAAATGTCCATACATAAGGCAATTACCAACTTTCCCCTTGGGTAATAATTGGTGGTACCCCTATCACCTTCCTTAAGAGCTGGGCAATGCAATGCACACAAGACTTTCAAGCTTGCTGAGGATGATAACAACATCCAAACAACGGATCTTGTGACGTTAGTTCTTGAAATATCCAATCCCTTCAAGTTAGGAAGTTTAGTCCAATACTGTGAAACCAAACCCCAGTTCATTCTTCTTATTCCCGCAACTGAGAGGAACCGAAGAGTTACTACATTTCCTAATGCCGCCTCATCAACGTGCGACAGTCCACGAACCCAATTTCAATCAAATTCATACAATGCTTCACCAGAGCATTAATGGCATCCCCATCAACATCACAGATGCCCGAAAGCCAAAGGTTCCTAAGATTCGAACAGCAAATAGTAATTGATTTGATTGCATTGCATTGCTACTAATCCTATTCCAGAAAGGTCCAAGTTGAACGATCTCAAGTGCCAAGCTACAATAACAGTAAGGGTAGTGTCAAAAATGTCCCCACCGTGGTCCCCACTGATTTCAGGCAAACCCCTTGCTTTAAGATTTATTATAGCAGAAGCAGATTCATCCGCACGAAACCTGAGCTTTTGAAGATTTTCACAACGGGAGGCAAGTGAAGATGCTGTACTTGTCTCGCATTTGTGGGCCTGAAGATCCAACGATTGCCACAAACATGGTGACATACCCAAATTCCTCCATGTTCGGCAGGTTGATGCCAAGTTTGCTCAATCCCAATAATTGAGAGTTGAAAACAGATGGATAACTGTGTCATTTGGTAATCTAGTCCAATCCGCTAACCCTTGATGGTCCAAACTTAAACCTTCCTCAGTTTCCAGGTAACTGGGTAAAACCCCCTTATCATTTCCCGTCTTTGCCACCTTCTTACAGGCCCTTCGATCCATATTGTTAACAGTTCCACACACTATACCTCAGCCGTCAAATTAATCAGATAAGAAAAACAAATCCTACAAGCTGAATGACCCAAATTCTGAAAATTGTCAAAGAAAAGAAAGAAAACTCGAAACCAAAACCCTTTCACCTCAAAAACCCAAATCTTGAAACCAGCAAGTGATATCACTACAACAAAATCTTAAACCCCTAAACCAGAAAGGCCCAAATTCTCACAGCAGTGATGGACCATCAACAGACATGAGAAGAAAAAAGCAAAAACCAACCCAATACAATCAAACCATAAACTCTTTAAACAGGAAATGAAATGGACACAAACACAAAAAACCCTTTCCCTCACTCTCAAAACCTCAAATCAGGAATCCAGTAAAGGACCAATCAAACCCAAAAACGATTGCCCTTCAACCTCAAAACCCCCAAACTAGTGACATTTGTTGAAGCAAGAAACCAGGCTATATCATGATGAGCACATGGTATTGCACAATGCACATGGTATCGAAAACTCTTACTATTATAGAAGAAAATCCAAGCCAGCAATGTGAAAACCACCAACCATAAATGCGTTACTGTGAATGAGTTAAAAGTGTGATTTGGCAAACCTTGGAAAGCTTGGGAGTTGTCAGCTTGGGGATAATACCTTTATTAACTCCTCTAACAAACCCATTGTCTTTGTATAAGACTGCATGGACAAAGCTCCGATGGAGCTTTAATGGCGTGGCGTCATAGAAATAGAGATAAAGATAGAGATAGTAAAACAGGTAGAGAAGGGATGAGAAATGAAGGCAAAGCTGAACCCACAAAGAAGTTGTCCACACCTCTCCCTTCTCCTAAAATTCCCTCTTTGGGGTTACAAAGTACGAATTCTAATAAACACACACACATAGAGTGATGGGTATGGGCTAAATGTGTCGAAAAATTAGAGCTTTAGATGGAAAGATCAAAGAAGGAAGCAATGGTGTAAAAGTGCCAAGCAATTGTGAATGTTGGGACGTTATTTGAGTCAATCATTCCCCTTTTTTGGGGTTATATACATATTGGAAGAATTGCATTACTACAAACTCGACTCGCCAGTAAAACATAATCTCAGAGCAATTACAAAATCTAGCATATCAATAAAATGTAATCTCGGTGCAATTACAAAATCACCTATGCTAATTAGTATCAACCATACTTCATAGTGCTAATGTGGAAAAAACATAAAAACATTTAATGGGTTTTCTTAAAATGTAGAAAAGTAAGTCTCTTTATTGCTAAAGGAGCTGGCTGGCTTATGCATCAAATCTTCTCGTGATTATGGAGATATTTCGTTGGTATATAGGCAGAGAGTTCAATAGTCAAAGAAAGTTGTAACGAAGGAAAGATGTTGCTTGTAAAATATTAATACTCCTTTTCTGGTCAAATATAGGAAGTATGCATATAATCTTGCCAAGATTGTGTGGATAGATGGGCACCGTAACTATTTCTCTTCTTTTCTTTTTTTGAATTACACGAAACAATTTGTTCCACCGGGCAAGAATGCACTTATTCATACACAAACTCCTCATTTAAAGCCCAAGTTATTTACAAAGAAAATTTTGTTGCAAAGGTGGGTCAATCCATCTAAATAAAAAAGGCAATTTTATTTTTTTATGCTATGCACATAATGAAAGTAGAGCTTAAGTTTAAAAGCCTCTAACAAAAATAAAAATGTCTAACAAACTATTCGTACTAGGCACAGAATAATTCATTTACGCGAAGCAGATAAATCTTGAGGGTGGTACTATAGATTTTTCCTGAAACTAATTAGAATGTCCCATTAGAACAGCTTTTTGGCTTTTATTTGGGAACATTTTGAATCTCAAGTGGTAGACAATTGGTTGACTTTTTGTTGCCCGCTCCCTCTTAATTCATACAGGTGCAAGTTAAGCACAAATTAACCTCACCCTATAAGTAAAATTCAATTCACATGTCTGCTATGGAGAAGTACTAGAATTATTAAAGAATCTCATATGTGGCTCGCCTTTTGATTAAGGGTTTTTTTTCCAGTAAAGAACCCATCAAACCCATAAACGATTGCCCTTCAACCTCAAAATCCCCTAATTCTCAACCAAACTAGTGATATTTGTTGAAGCAAGAAACCAGGCTATATACATGATGAGCACATGGTATTGCTATTGCACATGGTATTGAAAACTCTTGCTATTATGGAAGAAAATCCAAGCCAGCTATGTGAAAACCACCAACCACAAATGCGTTACTGTAAATGAGTTAAAAGTGTGATTTGGCAAACCTTAGAAAGCTTGGGAGTTGTTGGCTTGTGGATAATACCCTTATTAACTCCTCTAACAAACCCATTGTCTTCGTATAAGACTGCATGGACAAAGCTCCAATGGAGCTTTAATGGCGCGGCGTCATAGAACTAGAGATAGAGATAGTAAAACAGGTAGAGAAGGGGTGAGAAATGAAGGCTTGAAGGCAAACGACCGAGGAAATCTAGTATTTGCTCGATAGAGTCGTGTCATGCCCTGCCTTGCCCCTTGACAAGCAATCAGCTTGCCATGCCGTGGATAGACCAGTTAAAATAGCGCCGTTTTTCAGTCTTTTTTTTAGCATTACCCATGGGACGTGAAAGCACAAGCAATTGAAGGCGAACAGCCCTAAAAGAGCATGAAAAGCCTATTTTATTTTATTTTACTAGCAACAACCCTGTTCCATGCACATAATGAAAGTAGAGCTTAAGTTTAAATTAAAAGCCTCTAACAAAAATACAAATGTCTAATTAACAAACTATTCGTACTATGCACACAATAATTCATTTTTGTGAAGCAGATAAATCTTGGGGGTGGTCCTATAGATTTTCCTCGAAACAAAATTAGAATGTCCCATTAGAACAGCTTTGTGGCTTTTATATGGGATTATTTTGAATCTTCTTTTTTTTAAGGTACATGAGAAGCCCTAGGTCCTAAGAAACAAAAACATTTGATGCATAAGCGCAATGAACTCCAAGACCACCTCAGTCATTGCGCAAAGGCTCCAATACTATTGATGGGGCTGGATCATTTTGAATCTCAAGTGGTAGATAATTGGTTGACACATTTTTGTTGCTCACTCCCTCTTAATTCATTCCAGTGTATGTTAAGCACAAATTAACCTCAACCTAGGAGTAAAATCCAATTCTCACGTCTGCTACGGAGAAGTACTAAAATTTATTAAAGAATCTCATATGTGGTTCACTTTTTGATTAAGGTTTTGGTTTATTTGTCAATCGATAGAAGAGATCATTTTTATCCAGTAAAGAACCCATCAAACCCATGAACGATTGCCCTTCAACCTCAAAACCCCTAATTCTCAATCAACCAAACTAGTGATATTTGATGAAGCAAGAAACCATGCTATATACATGATGAGCACATGGTATTGCTATTGCACATGGTATTGAAAACTCTTGCTATTATGGAAGAAAATCCAAGCCAGCGATGTGAAAACCACCAACCACAAATGCGTTACTGTAAATGAGTTAAAAGTGTGATTTGGCAAACCTTAGAAAGCTTGGGAGTTGTTGGCTTGTGGATAATACCCTTATTAACTCTTCTAACAAACCCATTGTCTTTGTATAAGACGCATGGACAAAGCTCCAATGGAGCTTTAATGTCGTGGCGTCATAGAACCAGAGAGAGAGAGAGAGAGAGAGAGAGAGAGTAAAACAGGTGGAGAGGGGTGAGAAATGAAGGCAATTGAAGGGCAAACGGCCGAGGAATAGTATTTTCTCCATAGAGTCGTATCATGCCCTGCCTTGCCCGTCGACAAACAATGGACTTGCCATGTCTTGAATAGACCGGTTAAAATAGTACGCCGCTTTTTCAGTCTTTTGTAAGCATTATTCATGGGACATGAAAGCACGAGCAATTGAAGGCAAACGGCCAAGAAAATCTAGTTTTTGCTTGATAGATTTCCTCTACCAAATTTTTCTATAAGTCCGTACAGGTGCATTTTCGGCCATTAGATCGCATAGAAATTTTAACATTAAAAAAAAAATACTCACACAATCTAACAATTCAAAATAATGTACACCAATTTGGTTCTCGGGTGAAAAGTCTTTTTTTTTCCTCTCTTTAGGGCGGCAAAAGAACCGAACAGAGTCAAGTTGAGATGAGATGAGTAAATGTTCGAGCTTGATTCATCTATAGTAACTGAGCTTGGATTTGTACTCGAGCTTGTCTGAATGCACAATTGAACTAGCTCAATTTAAATTCTTTAACAATCGCTCAAGCTAATCACAAGCAGAATCAAATTACTATGTACCGTACTAGTGTTTTATTAGAGTTCCCTATAGATTAACGAGGTCCCATTTCGCTAAAGGAAATAATTACTTATTTTTCAAATGCAAGTACTTGTTTTTTTAATTAAACGTGATAATATATTGTGAGAAAATGACTTGTATCGAAATAAATACTTAAAAAATATAACCCTTAGCTGAACAAGATCACAGTGAATTTTACCATGTTGGGCTTACTACTCCTTTTCTGATCAAATCCGCAATTAAATGAGTTCAAATATGGGAATCATAAAAGCAATATTACTCCTTTTCTGGTCCAATCTAGGAATTAGCATATGCAAATAATCTTGCCAAGATTATGTGGATAGATGCACACAGTATCTATTTCCCTTCTTCCTTTCTTTTTTAATTTTATTTTATGCATAAAATCATGCAGTAGAGAAAACACAACTTGAATCAAGGAAAAATAGTTCCCCACTCCCATACGTAAAATAAAAGTTGTGAAAATTGTTACTATTACCATTACTCATCTGAAATTGCTGTAATAACCAAGGAAAATGGGAAAAGACTTTCAAGGACAGTACCGACTACTGACACCTCAGTAAATGCTAATATCAACAGCGATACATCCGACCTGATCGAGGCCCAATGAGTTTCCAAGCAACTTCTTCCAGTGGTGGCAACGAAGCCACAAGCATGAAATCCTGGTAACGGCAATCTGACTAGCGACCTGAACCCGACAACCTAGGGTCAGCTCCGCCAATGAATTATTACCCACTAGACCTAAGTCATGGGTCACATCATATCCGACAAGGTCTGATTCAGTCACCATCACGATGGAGCCATCATCGAAGGCCTCGAGATCATGTTTTAAAAGGAAGACTGAAGTTTCCAGTTCAGAATTCTTTGTGCATGTTTTGCTTCCTGGTCTCTCCATAATTTGGATATAGTAGTCTCGAACAGCCTACATGATCATAGGCTTAAGTTGTGAGCTAGATAAAAAGATACACCAGACTAGACACCCTTTGAAACAATTCATATATGAAGAAGACAAAGTTAACACGCACTTTCATAGAAGACAAAAAAAAGATGAATTTAGAAAAATGCCAAGACAAAGACCACAAGAACAACCCACAACATAAAGGAAAAAAGGGGCGAGGCATCAGCCAAAAGACGCGTCTGGTACGAATTTTTTGCTGCAATCAACATCATGTACCATCGTCCACCACTTATTGAACTTCTAGAGTACAATTTTAGAATCAAAGACAATTATAGTACCATAGACGAACTAGAACATACGTAGCACACATACCTGCCACTGGGAGGAGGCCAATTGTACCCTTGGCCTAATGGACCTCACAAAATCATATGCGGCATCAGGTGTCATCTGCCTGTGTTCCACCTATTTTAGAACAGACATCAATCAAAAGCCACTTTGACAAAGTCAATTGTTGATGGATCAAGGATTTACAATGTGATGCATACCAAGTAACATAGAACAATGGTTGTGCTGCGCCCTCGACCAGCCTTACAGTGAACATATGTCGTCTTGCCAGAAGATGCTTTCTCTTCATAAATCGACACAAAGTCAAGACAGTTAATTTGCACCACAGGAAAACACACAGCTAGACAAATGAAAAGGAGGCAAACTGTCCACATAAAGGAGTGGAGACCATTTGTTGGAAACTCGAAACATATCCGAAGGGCAAAATAGCAAAGGGAATATAGATGAAGTATCGTATAAATAACTGATCATCACAAAATAAATAAAGATTTGCAACTAAAGAAAGGGACACAATAGGACCTAATGAGATCAAGTACTAGCTGCGTAGTGCATACCACTACAGAGAGCCACATGGCTTGTGAGACAAAAGTTTGAGTTGAGTAAGCTAAATCATTAATTATCTTCCCCTCCCCATAATTTGAGGACTTGTCTTTCCGATCATCTTGATCAAAAAACTCAGCCACAAAAATTTGGGACCAAAAGCGGTTGGCAATGACCGTTGAATAAAATTTCTTTGGCTTGAATTTGGTTAAAAGCATTAAAACTAAATTATGACTATATGCTCAATAAAAAAAATCATGTTGCAAAGGGTAGAAACTTGAGAAGAGTATTACCATGGATGAAGTTAACAGCTTGACAAATATCACCATAAGAAGGAGCAAAGAGATAATCTCTTGTTGGAATTACCAAATGGTCCATGTTGTAAGTCTGCAAAAGGAAAAATTGATAAGCACATGCACCGATATCAATTTCAAAGACAATATCCACAAAAATAAGTGACCTGAGTTCACAAATGGTGCATCTGAATGCAAATAATAAAAGTGAATCCCACTTGCCAATTCATATGCAATTACAGAAAGGGACCATTTCGAGAGACATGCATATGATTAACAACTCTCACCTAAACCACAAAAATGCCTGCAACTTTGAACTAATCACCAGCCAAGCCCTTCAAATGAGTACTAGTCGGATTCCCCAACATTGCTGAACATTTCGTTAACCATCTAGCTTATGAACAACAGATGTTTTCAAATCGGGATATGTCTTGTATCGTTTTTTCATTTGTATACATCGTATCAGGATATGTATCATGTATCTTGAGATACGTGAGTTTCTATTGTTTAGTAGGACAAGATTTTTGGAAGAGCAGAATACTAAAGAGGGGGAATGAGACTATTTGTATTACACTAGAGCTCAACTTAAACTCTAAACAAGATTTTTGGAAGAGCAGAACATTGAAGACAAGAGTGGGGAATGAGACTATTTGTATTACACTGGAACTCAAACTTTTTTTTTGGCTTGGTAGAAAATAGCTAGGCCCATCCCTATTTATACTACTTCATAGAAGGCTCTAGTACAAAAATATTTCATACAAGATAAACTTTGAAGTAATTCTAGAATTACACATGTGACTAATTCTCACAAAAAAAACTCT
The DNA here is from genome assembly GCA_019656275.1 of Rhododendron kiyosumense. Taxonomy (NCBI): domain Eukaryota; kingdom Viridiplantae; phylum Streptophyta; class Magnoliopsida; order Ericales; family Ericaceae; genus Rhododendron; species Rhododendron kiyosumense. The sequence continues at coordinate 1,014,380 of BPLS01000171.1, read as the reverse complement.
AGATATTTCGCAAGGATATTTTAGAGCTTCTAGAGATAGAAATTTTAGTGTTCCTAACAACTAGATATTTATATCTTCTTCAATAATATATTCCATCTTTGGATTTTGTCAATAGGACTTGTTTGGACTTAACTTTCTTGTGCCAAAATATTAAATTTAGTTTATACTTCAACAACGTTAATCATAATTAATATTAAAATACAATTAAAAAGTTGATACACCTAATAACACCAACAAACTATGTTTACTTTAAAAAAAAAAAGGCATTTAATAAGCAAAATTTCAAGTCTTTCAACCGAAGCCTACAACATTAAGACTTCATATTCCCTTTGCTAGGGAAAGAAAAGTCAGGCAACAAAACACAATCGAAATACGGTTCTTTCTTCTATACAATCCCTACATTGAGGTTGAATTTTATCAAATGATTTGAACGATGCCATAATTAGATCAAATGGCTTGGATTAATGCACCAAATTGGGATACGCGTATAAATCGTAGGATACGCGATCGTATCGTAGGATTTCTATAAAAAAGGATACAGGGTGGGATACATATCGTTCTCCGAAGAAGACGATACAAATCGCATGATACGTATCGTGTATC
>BPLS01000171.1:988897-1013767 GCA_019656275.1 Rhododendron kiyosumense | reverse complement strand
GTAGGTTTTTAACAACTATGTGTACAACCCAATTCCCCCTCCTCCCATCAAGGAAACGCAATATAAACAAATTGCCAACAAAAAGAAGCCAAAGAATAGTGTGCTTGACGCGAGTTTAGCTGTAGAAAAAACATCTGACTCAAACCTAATTGGCCAATGGGAAGGTTGCGCTTATTTACTAGTTTCAGAGGTCATAATTAACATATTTGAGACATGGCGAACGATACAAATCGCATGATATGTATCGTGTATTGTAGGTTTTTAACAACTATGTGTACAACCCAATTCCCCCTCCTCCCATCAAGGAAACGCAATATAAACAAATTGCCAACAAAAAGAAGCCAAAGAATAGTGTGCTTGACGCGAGTTTAGCTGTAGAAAAAACATTTGACTCAAACCTAATTGGCAAGTGGGAAGGTTGCGCTTATTTACTAGTTTCAAAGGTCATAATTAACAGATTTGAGACAAGCTCCAATCATCTGTAAAGCTAGAATATATCGATTCTGATCACAATACGAGGTGCACTTTCACCAAAAACAAGGGGGAATAAATTATCACTCAAGAAAAAAAGATTTTGCCGAATACTTTCCAAAGCAAAACTCTGATACCATACAATAGCATCTAACTCAAAACTAGTTCAAAATAGTGGAAAGGCCACCTACGCTCACGTACTAATTTCTAAGATATAAATAAACAACGTGCGACAAGCTCTTACACTTACTCTATGCATTTCAATGTCAGTAAATACCACCTCAAAGTTTTTGAAACTGATGGGAAAAGCATAAATAAGCCAAAGGGAGCATACTCACATGATATAACGATGTGGGGACCAATGTCTCGTGTGGTTCATTTAGTGTAACAATTCCAGAAACACCAAGTTCCTTCAGGCATGGAACATCAGCAGGAAATGGAACAGCGCCTAACAATATAAACTGGTAATAGAAAAGCAGTTATCTATGTGAGAGAATCACCAGTTAACTGAAAGGAGAGCTACGATTAACATAGTACAAATCTCAGAGGATACAAATATATGATAGCTATCACATGTAGGGAGTAGGCATAGAAAAAACCTCAATGAAATCACACGAACAACATGTATAGGACTTGGGTGGTATCAAATCAGATTAATCATCCAGATATGCTCTCAAAACCACTTTATTGCAGATACAAACAAAGCGTCCCACAGATAACTGAGAATTTTAGGAAATAACAAAACCGCAAAACCTAAAGTAAACTTTAAAACTTAGGATGCCTCGCATATCACAAATCGACACAAATACTGCTCGACGGTACCTTACGATCTTTTGCCGTATTCCCTTATACCTCGAATCACGTACCCATTTGTGGAAACTCTACATGATTGTTTGTTCTATCTCACAGCCCACTTTTTTGATATCTTAAAAACGTGTATAAGACTTGAAGAACAAAGTAGTATATTTATAGGGTTAGGGCAGGGGCCTAAGGAGAAATAAATCTGGGCTCCTTGTATAAATAAGAAATCCTAATCCCACCAGGATTCTATTTCTTATCACACAAATTACAATTCATCCTACTACAGAATTGTAATTTCATTCTCGTCCTTATCTCAATTATATTTTGAGCTTCATGTTATCAAATACTTATTAATCTCCTCGCGTTAAGATTACATATACTTGTTGATTAAAATAAATTACTAACACCTCCTACTCTTCTAACCTCCTAGGATTAGGGAAACTCGCGTGGATGCAATTACCAATGGACACCTCATGCCTCTTCAATTAGTTTTGAATTCTCATTACAAGGAACAATTATGTAAAAGAAAATAATTTTCACACTCCCCTTTTATCTATTGGCACTCCGTTTTTTGTCTTTTACTCATGTAAAATTACTAAATTATCCTTGTCTCTTGAATCACTTTTCCATATGAAGGGCAATTTGGTACTTTAACGTAAATAAAAAACAAATGGCTGTTGAGAGGAGGATATGGCAGGCTGGCAGCTTATATAGATGGATAAAATTGGGTTACTGAAAAAACGTGACAAATTACTTGCTTTCCCATCTAAATCCCTTTTGATTAGATTTTTAGTGGTCGAGAATAAGGAGAGAGTAACTCGGACTTCAAATGAAAAAAGAAGTTCATGAATTATTCTCGACTCGATAGAGACGTCAAAGTTTACTTCGCTTATTAAACAAATTGAATCTAGGCCACTATTGTAGGCTCATTTAATAAATGAGATGAATCAAAACCTAACAATACTATGCTCGATTAGGTTCGCAAACCTATATATCATGAGCATTTTGTATATATAGTAATACAGTATGTATGAACTTATAGAATTGTTTCGGCGCCTAAGAGAACATGATAAATGGCAATAAATTGACTGCAAGCAATGATGTTTCGTAGAAAAGAAGGGAGGGGTGACCAAGCAGGCAAGCACCCGGTGTGAAGTAATATCCAGTGGTTTATTTTGAAACAGACAGCTCAAATTGAATTTGAGCATATTTAAATTTAAAGTGTTTTTTGCTCGGTCAAGATTCAAACCGTCGATCACGGAGATAAATTATCCGATCGGCCGCTTGACACCACTGCCAAAAATGCCAAACATGGGTGCTTGACAGCATCTCCCAATCTCCAAATCTTCACCACAAACCGGAATTGATTTTCCAGTGTGCCCACTGTGTTCAACTCCTAGCCAGAACCCAAACTGCGGTGCTAACGTTGTCCACGTTCGGTGGTCCGTGAATGATGAAAACCTACCACCTACCACCACAGTCCCTTCGTAAAATGCTATTCCCCCACCACACCTGACACCCAACCCCCCGACCCCACAGCCCAATTTGCCTTACAGTCCTGCCTTCGGTCCCCCTCCCTTTCCCCTGTTACCCCCGTAAACCCAACGTTAACAGTACAAAGGTCTAAAGTCTAACCTAACGTTACCTGATCCAAACCATAAAAGATAATATTGGACACCGCAAATTTCTAGATACGCTCAAATTCCAGTCGCCTCTTAGCAACATTTTTTTTTTTTCTGGTATGCAATAGATTTACAGTATCTACATCACCAATTTAAATGAGTCCTTCTGCTTGAGGATATGTATAAAGTAATCAAGTTGATTTCACCCTACAACCACTATCCACTGATACAAAATATTGATTATGCGTAATATTTACCAATCAATACTGAACATGTCTATGTCTTTTAAAAAACGATGTATAAGATACTATTTCGGGTTAGGGAACTGATTTTCGCGCTCCAAGATTTACTGCAGGCGCTCCGCCTTACCTTTTTGTTTTTATACTGCCAACATCAGTGTATATTTTGTTTTTACACTGTGATGTTGTAAAAACAAAAAGGTGGAGTGCCTACGGTAAATCTTGGAGCGCGAATATCAATTCTCTTCGGGTTATTCAAACTAACCAAAGCAAGATTACATAAGATGTGGATAAGTACTCAAAAAAAAGATTATAGGGAAAAAGCAATAGAATGAAACAGGCAAGGAGTAGTATACCTGGTCCACCCTATCCCACCAGCGGAACTCAGATTGAATCTTGTTTCTAAGAACGTTGTACAGCAATGTCGGATAGAAAAGAGCACGACCCCCTGCTCCAACCAAAGCCCGTTTCACATCCAAAGAAACTATTGCACCACGATCAAGATTAGCACGACCCTGCTCCTCACCAATTTCAGAATCCCTTTCCCCTCCCTTCAGTTCCTCAATATACATGCCTCTGCTATCTCTTAATCAATTAACCAAAAGCCAAACTACCCCTTAATACTAACCTTCAAAAACCTCGAAACCGAAGTAAAGACCGGGCAAAAACAACTACAGTTTCAGCACCAAATTCAAATCAAAGGTGGAAACAAAACACCGTGAAACGAAAGCTTTTTTACCGAAATCAACCTTTTCGACGGTAAACATGGGAAAAAAAACCCAATCAGACAACAAAAACTGCCATTCTGAAAAAATTCCTAACGAAACGACCGTCGCTCATGAGGAGGCATACAGGAATAGATACAGTGAAGACCTGGCTAGTGATGCGAATGAGGCGGTGAGGTGAGGAACCATGGATCGAATCGAGGCGTTTATATAGCTATATTTTGGTGGATTTTGTTGCCAAAACTGGGAAAGATCTCTCTGTTTCTCTCTCTTTAGGGTTGGATTTCTCTCTCTAGCTTTCCTTTTCTGTCAACAAACTCTTGAAAGCGAAAGTAACGCCTCTGTTTTTGGGTTGAAACGGTGTTTTAGTTATTGTTAGGATAGGATAGGATAGGAAGTTATGATTCAGCATGCGAATTGGATTACCGGAATGTGGGGAAAATATAACGAAAAGGCAAAATTATCTTAATCTACTTAAATTTTCTATAAATGCATTCCGAAATTCATGCTTGAAATACTAACACGCAAGACAAATATTAAAATTTAAAGGACAAATTTTGGAAGGAAAATAATTTTGGCACTTCAATTTTTTATGATAGCACTTCAAAATTTATCATTTAGTGTGACTTGTTATGTGTAATTTTTATACTAAAAAATAAGTTTTTGGGTGTCATCATTAAAAAATGGAGTGTCAAAATTATTTTTCATGTCGAAAATGCAGTTACTATAAACAAGTGGAATGCAATAATAATTTATTCTTTCCTTAAAAACAGAAATATCAATACCCATTCAGGCACGTTTTGCCTTAATAACAAAATTAAATATATATATATACACACACACACAAAGGAATATTAAGCCAAAACAACTCTCGAGTCTATTACTCCTAAAATTTAGACACGTCTATCTACCACGGCTATGAAAAGCAAGATCTAATTTAGTGTGAATTGATAATTTTGAAGATGGCTTACAAATCTATTTTCGGTTTTTTTTTTCGCATTTTAATTGGTTATTGAAGTTAGGGTAAAATTCATTTCCGTTGCACCGGAAAAAAAAGTAGTTAGGGTAAAATCAAAATTGTTGTAAATGACAATTCTAAAGCAGCTCATTCTTAAAGTTTAATTTAAACGAATGTCTTTGAATGAAATTAGAATAAAATTGGAATTGAAACATACTCCCTCCGTCCCATTTTGATTGTTCTTTTTTAATATTCGTGTCAGTTTTCAATCACTTATATCTTCAAATGTGAATCTTCAAAAATATGCAATATGAATCTCTTTTTTCTTTTTTGCCAAAATGGGAGTAAAAGATTTCATTGATACGAGAAAATCATACAAATGAGGGTTATCGATCCCAACTAGAAACAATAACAAAGAGGTTCAGATTCACAAGCATATACCCAGAACCTCACAAACCAACCAACGAAAATCCAACGAGCAAGCAACTACCAAGAACACCCCAAAGGGGTGAGAAAGTCCCACACAGGGAAGAAAAACCAACAAAAAGAAAAACCAAAACCAAAAGTCCTAACCCTAACAATCTGATACACTTCAACCACTGCCGCACCAAACTTTAGCCTTCATCCACCACCAGATCTTACACGCCAACACCCACCGAAATGACTGTTCCATGTCCCGTTCTCTTGCTTGTACAATAAGAATCTTATTTGATAGATTTCATTTTGTTTTACAAAAGAAATTGTCAAAATTATAAAAAATATTATAAATTAAAAGATATACACAATAGATATAAAATATACAAAAATAATACTGCTAATGGATAACCGAAATGAGCCAGAGGAATAATCTTTCAATAGTTTCTTTTTGCTCCTCACGTCCTTGCATAGTTGCATATGCATCCTTCTACTATTACATATTTACATGTTCTCTCTCTTGGCCTCTTGGGCCCTTCCTTTTTGATCCTCTATTTCTCACGGTTCTCCCAATCTTCTTTAACTACTATTAGTCACGAAGCTACAAGTTATTCATCTTTTAGCTATACGAAAACACAAATACGGGCTATGGGTTGGCAAGCATCGTGTTGTGTCATGTCCGAATGGTGCATTTGAAGTCAACTAGTCGACATAAAACATTAAAGGTTATTTGTGCACATCTGTATCCCACTTAATTTTCGTGGTAATAAATTGTGTCGTATCCATATTCGTGCGAAAAAGTGATTGATCCATACCCTTTAACTTCATGTTTGATTCGTGTCATTTACATATCGTGTCTGATATTTTCAACCCCTACTGTCAAATGTTTCCTATTATCCATCAGTCACCTTTAGCATCTAAAATAACATCAATGTTTGGATAAATGGGGTTGTCATTTCAGGATATTGCTAATAATTTCATTATCTTCATTTGAAGCAAAAAGAGAAAACTAAATAAACAGCTTTTATCTCCCAATAATTTTTCCAGTTTTGAAGGGAGTTTTAACACAACATCTTTGAGGATTTGCTTAAGATTTTTGTTAATTAATTGCATGCTATTGAAATCTCGCATAGAAATCTTATCCATCAATCGTCATATGTTTATGGATATGGATAGAATGAATTTAGGGTAACATAAATTAATCACTTAGGCTCCGTTTGTTTTGGCGTAAAATATTCATATTTTCTGGTGTTTGGTTGTATAAAAAATGAGAAAAACTTTTTACATGTAAAACATTTTTCATTAATTGGATGAAAATGACTTACTCTTAAATCTTCTGTAAGTTATTTTCCGAAATAAATCTGCCTCCTATTGTAATTCTCACTACTCAGTTTTCTCAATCATACCCACGTCCAATTTCAATATTCTCTGATCTCTCCACCATTGAAGCCCGCCCTCTCTCTACACTATTTTGTCGATTTTTGAAAATATTTTCGAGTGCCAACCAAATACCGAAAAATAAAAGTTTAAAATTTATTTTCAAAAAAATATTTTACATAGGAAACATTTTACATCGAAACAAACGAAGCCATAGTCAATGAGAGAAAGTGATAGTTTTTTCAGGAAAGGGTCCCGTAACACATCTTCTACTACTATTTTTTTCGCTTTCACATTTGTAATCAGTACTTTTTCTCCGTCACATAATGTTTGTCCGGTCCACAGAATGAGAATGTAAAAATAATTTACAATTTTTGCAAGATTTTTTTTAAAAAATTCAACAATTCACTAAATATTGATAAGTTCTTTTAATTTATGAAAAGAGTTTGAATTTTTCTTGAAAGAAATGTATTATTTTTTAATCTTTGTTTGCAGACCAGACAAATAATTTGAGATGGCGGCAGTAGTGGCCGGTGTATGTGCCCGTACGTACGGTTCCTTTTGAATTAAAAAATTTGGGTTGATGTTGTCGCTCCGTAATTAACCATTAATAGTAGTATTTCTTTAGGCATCGTCGTATTTTTTTCTGGTTTGAATTAGAAGGAAAACGGGTACCTGTTGTTTTTATTTACATTCCCCTTGCCAGCTAGTCTATGTTGAATAGAGTCTTTAGAGTATTTCCGATCTTGACCTATTTTAAGATCTAAATTTAAAATTTGGGCAAAACCATCAAAAACCCATCTTCAATCATGACTCAAATTCTTCCTTATTTTGTAGTTTAACCCTTTTTTTTTCCCAAAACTAGGACAAGAAAAGGCTGATCCATTTTTCCAAGGGGGGGGAGAGAGAGAGAGAGAGAGAGAGAGAGAGAGAGAGAGAGAGAGAGAGACCTAATGTACTCTCTGGATTGGGACGACCTTGCCAGAGGTGCCGGTGCTGAACTGGGCCTAGGCGATGGTGGAGGGCTGCTAGATGATGGAGGGCTTCTCGTAGCCGTAGTGGTGTTGGGCCGGTCATGGTGGTTTGGAGGGAGAGAGAGAGGTGCGGTGGGTGTGGGTCGGTGGAGGAAGAGAGACAAAGTCGAGAGAGACAGTCTGAGGGAGAGGGGGGGAGTGAATTTGGTTTTGATTGCTCTACTTTATTTACCATTATGCCATTAAGAATAAAAATATATATATTTGGGTAAAATTTGGATTTGATGGTTGAAAATATGTCTACCTGAAATAGGTTTTTACCCAAATTTGAGTAAAAAATTTGGTCAAGACTGTAGATGCTCTTAGGCAATAGTTTCAAAACATCATTTGAAGAACCAATTAAAAGTATATTCAAGGGGCATTACATTCCCCTGGCGGGCTGCCCTATAGGCCTATAGGGTGGCTGATCCAATGGTCCATCTCAGTCATGAACGGTTCGGATTTCAATCCGAGCAATGGTTGGCTAGCGCTTAAACTAATAGGATCTCAAATTAAATCCAAGCTGTCCGCAGCAAAATGAATGACCCGGATCAACCGCCTTATGGCCCCTATAGTGCGGGCTCAAAGCAAACTATCTACATCTAGTAGTATTACAGAAAATTATTTCAATGTTCATGAAGGTTACAGATTTTCGTAATTACCTACTTTCATCAATCGATCAGAACAGAAAAAGAGGTCCCAATTGGCAAAGAAAGTCATGCGTCAATTTAGATGCCGTTCCGGTTTTAGAAAAAGTGGGTTTTAGAAAAGGAAGGTAAATTTCAAGGTCAAAAATCATGTATTTACGCAAATAATTTTTCTACTAATATAGATCTTGTTTGATAGATCTCATTGAGATCTTTTATACGGTGCAAAAAAAATTAAAAAATTATTTTTCATTTGCATTATATTTGAGTTTGAAATTTGGAAAAAAAGAACTTTTTGAAAAGGTAGGGAAAGTGGAACGGGGCCTAGAATCATAATCTCTTACAATCTTTTTGTTTTGTCAAGTCATAGATTGTGTGGTACTCAACATTTAATAAAAGAAAGATTCCGGTCGTTGAAAAATTTTCCTCTTGAAACTTCATGGATAAGTTCGAGGTGAGTCATGAAATAGGTCAAGTCAATAGGATTCATTTCGAACCTGATAATGAATCGAATAATTGATTAAAAAAATAAATTTGTACTGTAATTTACTTCAATGAATAAATTTAGGACCGGACTCACAGTTCCCAAAAACATGTTTTAATTTCAAGAAAGAAAAGAGAACACGTTTTTAAAATGCTAAGCGGATTGGCCTAGACTTGTAACTCAAATGATCATGAATGGACAATTAGGTGCTAGGTCATCCGGTAAAGTCGATGAAACTTTGAAATCATGTTAACATGTCGTAATGATTTAAGGTTCCGTTCCGGAACACAAAAAAACCCCTTATTTTTTAAGAAGACAATTTCAAGCTAAAAAATTATGGGTTTATTGAAATATAAAAATATGTAATATGGATCTTGTTTGGAAGATCTCGATAAGATCTTTTATACGATGCAAAAAAAATTAATTAATTATTTTTTATTTACTTTATTTTTGAGTTTGAAAATGTGAAATAAGCTGCTTATTTTTTAAGAAGGATCCTAGAACGGGCCCTAATTCTACTAATATACTAAACTTTTTTGCAACTCAAATGATCATGAAGGGACAATTCCATTCTTGTAAATTTTTTTGTTTAATTTTTTTTTTCGATATTCTTTACCTTTCACATTTTTTTTTGTTGTAATTTTTAAAATTAATCATTCTCCTCGACGAGAGGGATCAAAAAAGTATAAAAATGTGAACCAATAAAAAAAATTTATGTAAAATGACGCTTTAGACAAAAAAGACAGCTATTGATATTCCAACCATTCCACTTTATATGTACTCTATGAAAATTCGTCATTTTGAAACATCAAAATATATATTTCTATATTTTATTTTTTTACACTAAATTAAAGTACTTATTTGAGCTAAACGGATCAATTCGGTAACCAGTTTGAACCCGTTAACCCGACACGTAGCCTGTACCCTGTAGCATTCGTGCCATAGCTGGTGCGTGTGTGTGTGTGTGAGAGAGAGAGAGAGAGAGAGAGAGAGAGAGAGAGAATGGCGGGGCGCGAGGGATTCGTGGAAGCAGACAATGCAGAAGCCATAATTACCAGAATCGAACACAAATCACGCAAGATCGAGAGCTTACTCAAACAGTAACACCCCTCCAATTTCCATTTCCCACTGAAATTCGTTGATTTCTGTACCAAAAAACACATAATTCGATTTGGGGTTTTTATTTTTAAGGTACAAACCAGTGGAAGCTCTCAAGACTGCTCTCGAAGGCTCACCTCCCAAGACCAGAGACGAAAGATGCAAGGTTTTGTTAGTTCTCCCATTTTCTCTATCTAGAATTAAAGTTGTTTTATTTTGATTTGCTTGAGGTTGGAAATGGGGATAATCTGAATTAGGGTTTGGGTTTTTTCCAGTCTGCAAATTGGATTGTGGTGCACAGGGCAATTATGGCAATAAAAGATGTGGATGGGATGTTCTCTTCTCTTGACCCTGAGTACTATGATATTCTCATGAAGTAAGTCCTTGAGTCATTATATTAACGTTACATTAGTATGGTTCTGGTGTAACGGTCTTACAGTAGCGAAATTCATTGTCGGGTAAGTTCCGACCAGCACGAAAGGCGTAACGATCTGGGCACTGTCTCGGAGAGAAGCTTGGTGAAATAGACATGTACAGTTCATTGTACTCTGAGACACTAGAGTTGATAATTCATTTATTCCTAACTTGGGGCAGCTAAAACCTTTACGTCCGAGGGTAGCGTTGCGAGTCTCTGGATTGCCCTTCTGTCATTGTCAGTTGTCATGAGTGGATACTTTCTTTCTTTGATGAACACCTTGATGTCATGATACCAAGGCTTCCGTCAAATTTATCTTCTATGGATGCACAATAAGCAGGGTCCTCTCTTCCTTCTTCCTTGACCAGGTGCTGCGGGGATAGTTCTCATATAATATCCACATTCTTACACCTCAGCTTGATTACAGAACTGGGAAGCAATAAAAGAATCGATTGAAGACGTGGTTTGGTTATTCCTAGATCTATAGGGTGAGAGAGAGTGAAGACAGGCCATGACGAATAGTATCCAAGAGGTTTACCAGCCACGAGTGATATCCGAGGGCATGCCGATTTGTTGCAAGTATGTTACAAGTCTTTCATGTCATGTAGGTCGTGATATATTTCTCAATTATTTGCATCCTAGGTTGACTCATTTCTCAAAGCAGGTTAGGGATTACTTTACTATCATTGTCAGTAAAGAGGGAAGATGTGATAAACTGGGAAATATCAATATCACTCCTTACTAAGTAGGTTAGGTTAGTTAGGTATGAGGCCCCCAACGTGAGCTATAGCTTGTGTCCCAGCTAAAGGTAGTACTGGTCGCAAACTCAGCATAGTTGCCTAGGCCTTTTTTAAAAAAAGAAAGAAAGTTTGTTACTGGGTTGATGCAGGAAAGTTTGTTGCTAGGTTGATGCAGGACACCTTTTCTTTGGTATCAAGAAAACAAATCATTGTACAAGAAAATAGCACAAAATAGACATAAAGGGAACAAAAAGGAGGGATTGATGATTGAAAAAGGGAAACTATAAGAAAACGGATAGGTAAGGATGAGGTGTCATTGTGTGAGGATTGAGTAATCACACTTGGGGTGGATTCACGTATCAAAGGTCGCTGGATACTTTGTTTACTTAGGTAGTCTGATTGCTATACTGAAAATCCTCTGGCTTGAAATTCAGGGAACTCGGAAGGGAACTATCCAATCATTGATCCCACTTAAGCTCATGATGCAACCAAAACACAGAAAATTAAAATATCCTTGACAAACAAAAATATGGCATAACGCATCTGTAGAAATTACATTCTATGTGTATTTGTGTGTCTGTGTGCTCGTGCGCAGGAGCCTGCTACCTGCACATGGGTGGGTCAGTCGGTGCATTTATATTCCATTGCTTCCGTTTTTCCATAATACATATGTTGGGGATTATTTACCCGTCACCAATCCGCCAAGTTGTACGGGGATTTAGCATGCATTCATCATGACAAGAGTTTCTTCAGTCCAGGGGATTTAGCATGCATTCATCATGACAAGAGTTTCTTCAGTCTAAGATGATATTTTAATTTTTGTACGTATTGATTATTCCATGGCTTGTATAGTTGTATTAGACTTCTCTACAGTCTAAGATCCTAAGTAATTTGATATTCCACTAGTTATATTATACTTCCTAGAGAAGCCGCAGTGTCTCCTTTCACTGCTTAATCCTTTTTTTGTTTCAAATATTTTGCCACACCTGAAATGCTTTAATTAGATAAACATAAGTTTGGAGCTCGATTGGCTAAATAATCTCCCTATACAGGCATTGAATCCTTGAAGCTCCCTCTTTATGCTCTTCCTGCTATCACAGTTTCAATTTTCTGTACCATTTTACAGTAAGGTCTTGCGTAGAATTGGTGTCAGGGGATTCTTACAAACCTTTACAGCAATAGGTCTTGCAATGAAAATAAAGCAGTGGTTTTCCCTCTCCAATTCAAGCTTCTCATCAAGAAAACTCTATCGAGAGAAATGCTATTCTTGCAGCTATAAGAGCTGCATCTATGGTCTGTAGTATCCAGGTATGTGAGCGTAGAGGCTGCGAATCAGCCATTATAGCAGTGCGAAATGGCCCCGTACCATTTAATGACATTTACTCGTACAAGTATTTAGAGGTCTGAGTTCTGACCCATCTTTATCCTATGGTTTGGACACTCACAGGTGCATGGATTTGTGTATGCAACTTTCCCAAATTTTGAGATCTTGTAGGGTCTTACGTAGGGCTGCTCAAAAAATCCGGTGAACCGTGAAACCGGTCCGATCCGATCCGTACTTTTTGGATTTTGTCCGTGGATTAATGGTCCGGACACGGATTGAAAAATTAAAAAACCGTGACTCATGGTTTGGTCCATGGATTTTCATTACGAAACTATGGATTAACCGAACCGAACCGTGAGATATTTATTTTATATAAATAATATATATGTGTGCATTTATATAATAAATTGTTAGTAATGTTAACACTTTTTTCCACCAATTTTAGTATTTTATCTTAATAATGGGATATAGTGTAGATGTACATAAACTATAGGAAGTAAATCGTAGTTTTTTCGTAAAAATTACAGGTAACTTTAGTTGAGTTTCCGTAGTTCGTTTCTTTTCCGGTTCTTTTATGTTATATATTGTACTATAATGATACAATCCTACTAGTGTTTTAGATTCTTTTGAATTTGATTTCTGAAGTAAGCCTTTGCTAGTTTATGTAACAAGTACTTTCTGGTGAGTTAAACTTAATTTTGAATGTAACATTCTTCCATTTTATTGTGGGATATATGCTTGAGCTTTATTTTTGCTAAAATTCGTGAACAAAACCGTAACCGATCCGCGAGTCATGGATCGGATTGGAATCGGACCATAGGACTTTTGGTCTGGACACAGATTTCATTTTGTAAAACCCGTAACTAGTGTTTCGGTTCTCGGATTCCTAGAAATCCGAACCGAACCGGACTGCGAGCAGCTCTAGTCTTACGTCTATTTGACTTTGTTTTTCAATACAGATAGGAGAAATGATTTTTGTTAAAGCATCTAACTCAAAACCAATTGGCAATGAGTGGAGAGGTCTCCCAGATTCATATACTAGGTTTGAACATTATATTAAGCCAATGTGGGACAAGGTCTTACAATTTTCACATTATATGTCTTTCAGCTTGTCACGACGGGAGCGTGAGAAGCTAAAAGCAGTGTGAAACTGTGAATAGCCTTTTTCCCCAATGTACTTATTATGCTTACCTTGAGATTAAGAACTTAGGTTCAAAGTAGTTAGCATTTTGCTGTGTTTATCACATTTTGTTCCATGGGCCCTGTATTGTGGAGGTTTCCCAGCACTGAAATTGCTTGAATGTTATTTGACAAATTAACAGCTTGACCTCCTTGTAATTTTTAGGTACTTGTATAGAGGGTTGTCTACCGGGGATCGTCCGACATGTGACCAATGTCTACGGATTCATGAAAAGCTGACAGAGAAAGCTGGATTAGGTTGCATATTACGCTCATTATCAGACACTATAAATACTGTTTGATTCCAATCACTTATTGCCCTTAAAGACCAATGTACGCATACAGATGTTTGTTATTGAATGCCAAAATCATCTGCACCTCAAAATGTCCATGACTGACTACAAAGTTTGTGGAAAAGCCGGAAAATTCTGGATTTGCCTTCCAAAAGCTTGGCTTGCATAGATAACGAATGAAATTGTAATTGCTGGCCTTCTCATAATTTCGTCTTTTGATGCTAATACACAAATGTGGTCCAAAGGAGCAGCTTCTGGTTTATTTCTTGGCTTATTCATCTCTTTCATTTGCAAAAAGCCGAACCCCAAGTACTGGCGATGAAGAACATTGGACATAAATTTCTGATTCTGTTGCCTATCCTAAATTTTAGTTGCTACTTGTAATGGACAAAGCACAGGGAAGATGTTGTGGGAAACTTTGTTGGTTTTCCGATATCAAGCATCGATTGCTTGTAGTGCGGGAATATGATATTCAAGGTTTTTTGGAATAAGGATGTTCCAGTCTCGTGATCCAATTGAAGTGCGCCAACTTACAAGTTCTCATAATCCATGCCTTGAAAGAACACCAATTAAGCTGCTTTTTGGTAGGTAAAAACTTGGTTACCTGGCCTGGGTCTTTGGAGTAGACATATCTTGGTAGATCATAGAGCTTTTGATATTAGATCGATCTAATTTTTTTTTGGTAGTGCATCCCGATGTTCTGGACTATCAATAAAGGAAGCATGGTAATATGCATAGAAATTGAATTTGGTCTCTTGGCTTGTTCTCTTTGATGCCATTTGGCTTTCCGCAGCAAAAGAGGTATAGGGGGTCACTGTTTCAGTAGTATTCTGAGAGCAGTCACTTTGTGCATATTGTTAAAGGTTAAGTCTGTCTCCAACCTTTTCTCACCCATACCTCTAATAATTGGGGACTACATGGGTTCTGTTATTGTTGTTAAGTGATAATGTCAAAACTGTTTTTGTTGGTGTCAAAATTTTAGTGCATAAAAGTCTTGTACATTACACATAGTACAAGACTTTTGTGCATCAGAGTTTTGACATTTACAAAAATAATTTTCACATTTTCATTTTTCATTTTTCATTTTTTTTTTTGTACAAACAACAATTTTTCGATGACTTTCATAAAATAAACGGTTCAAATCATAATATCGGCAAAATCTTCAAAGGTCCCATTTAGGTGTACTATAATTCAGTAGTCCATTAGTGTACTACATGGTCCCCTTCTCCCATAACGAGAGAGAGAGAGAGAGAGAGAGCAAACGATGTCCTTGGCTTTTTCAAGTTTCATTCATGCTTGTGATGGTTATGTTTATATTCTCAGCCCAGTTATAGCACTTGAAATAGCCACACACAAAAATGCTTGGAGCATCTAGGCCAAACGTGGGGTCACATTATGATTCAACCATGATGGACATACAATACCCATTATGATGATTGTCCCCTAAGGCATAAGCAATGGCACTAAATTTTTTTTAAAAAAATGCTAAATCATTTATAGAGAGAACACAGCTAGATTCCAAATCATTTAAATACATTTGTACTTGGAAAAAAAAAAAAAGCTTTCCAAGCAATTGGAAGTAAGGCCCCATTTCAGAAAAGGTTAAGTACTTATTGTGTAAGAAGATAATTTTAAATTTAAAAATAATGTGTTCATATAAATAATTTTTCTAGTAATATGAATCTTATTTAATAGATCTTATTGAGATCTTTTGAACGGTACAAAAAAATTAAAAAATTATTTTTTATTTTCATTATTTTTGAGTTTGAAAATGTGAAATAAGTATTTAGTGTTCTGAAACGGACTCTAAACAAAACCATCCTTAAGTACTCTACCACATATTATTGTTCCTACATTACAAGAACCCTAAAATATCAAAACATTGTCCCCTTCCCCTCCCACACTAAATCCCACTTTCATCTAACATAATCATTCCTCCATTCATATACACAAAGCACACTAGATTCTCTTGTAATCATTAAACTCATTCCAGTTCTCCTTTGAGAATAAACTAAATTACAACTCTCTTCCTCCCTCCAGATCTCCGTTTCAGAAATTCAAATAAGTACTTAAACAATAAGGATTTATTTTTAAACTTAAAAATAAAGAATTTACGAAAATAATGTCAATTTTTTTTGCAAAAATTAATAGATTGCAATGAAAACTATCAAACAAGATCCCATATTGCATATTTTTTTATTTCAATAAGCTTATTATTTTTAAGCTTGAAAATTGCAAATAAATACTTATTTTTTTAATGAACCTTTCTGGAATGGGGCCGTTTAATGGACAGTTCTTATAAATGAAACTAATCCTACTTAAAACATTGCTACTTTTGATAATAGTGGGGACTCCAAACTCGTAACAGTGGTTAAATCAATGCTATCCGTATATGCCAATCTGTTTCAATCTTCGGATTTTGCATATCATTTTCAAAAGCGAAACTAAAGATAAATTTGATTCGAAAGTTAAAAATGAATGAATCATGTCCTAACCTCCACAATCATTTTCAATGACCGAAATACCCTCAGCCCTGAAAAACACGTACGATTGAGGCCGGCAGGGTTAGGCCTGTTCAAGGGCCAGGATTATGGGCGTAAGATCTTTGGTGCTGGGGACCCGACGGTTTAAGGTGGCCCGCAATGCTGTTGGCGGATGTAGCGGGCGGAGCAGTAGAGGCGGGAGCAGAGGAGGGTGGTGGGCGGACGGCCACGTGCTCGCACGAAGGGCACATAGTGAGAGTGGTGGGAGGGTTCATGTTCATGTAAGACCGCGGGGAGAGTTTCAATGTTCTTAGCTCGTTCACCTCCTTCTGCAACCGCCTGTTTTCCTCCGTCAGATTTTCGCAGCACCTCTTTAAGTACTCGCAATCCACCTCTGTTTGCTTCAGCTTTGTCCTGCATTTATCAGATATAACTCTTTCAAATCATGTAATCAATCGTTTCTACTCTTCAAAATGGACCAATGTTGTTGATAAATCACTTGATTTGGTTCAATTTTTTTTCCCTTCCGATGTTGAAGTTTACCACCACTGGCCCGTGAAGTTAGGATCGGTAAACGAGCCAAAAAAGACGAGCAGTAGATTGTTCAAGCTAATTTTGAAACTTAAAGAGTATTGAAAATAGGTTCTTCAAGCTTAATTAGATTGTTAACCATGTAAGCTGATCTCGACTGAGCTGTAGTAGAGTTGATCACAAAACGATCTCAAATAGCTCGAAAAAGCGAGTTATGATGTGTTCAAGCATGGCTCAAACGAGCTTTACGAAAAATATCCAAGTTAAACTAGCTAGTTATTGTGACAAATCAATCCCAAAGAAGTTTTTAATCGACAAGGTTTTAAATGACGGTATCGATTGGAATACGTAACGATAACGGTAACGTAAATTGATTGTAGCGGCCGGTCATGAAATTATAAAAACCATCTTTTAGAGAAACAAATATTTTAAAATGTCAAAATATATCCCGTAACGTTCGAATATTGGTTTGTAACGACCATGAATCGAAAATAAACCGTTACGTAAGGTGAACCGGCTGATACACATGTGATTTTCCCCTCTCCTCAATATACCGGAGTCCGCGAATAACAGTATTGGAAGTTGGAAAAACCATTACATAACCGTGTATCTCACCTTGCCCTTCGGTTCTGAAACCAGACTTCCACTTGTCGAGGCCGTAGATTCAGCTGCTTCGCCAAAGCCACCTTGTGCTTCTGAAAACACCCCAAAAAAAAAAAAAAAAATTTACTAATATTACGGAAAACGACCTCACACCAACTAAAAAATACCAGAATGCCACCCACCGGATTAAGCGTGCTGTGCTCCTTGAACGTCTCTTCCAGCACCGCCGACTGCTCCCTCGACAGCCTCAGCTTCTTCCTCGCCGTCTCTCCCCCGTCGTCGTCCTCGTCGCCTCCGCCACCGTCGATACTGCCCCACCCCCTCTCTGCCGCCGCCTCCTCTCTCTCGCTCCTCTTCCCGCTCACGCTCGATATCGTGCTGTTCGGCGAGGACACCCCCGCCTCCTCCTCACACTCCGCCGCGGACCGGTTGATGTCGAACCCCCGCAGGTAAGATCTCGCCTCTGAAATCCAATCCAAATGAGTAACAAAAAAAGTCTAATAACACAACTTTAAAATACAATTTCAAACATAACTATATCTGAAATTATTAGAACATATGCGGAATCAAGAGCATTCGGACACGGTTGTATTTTAAATTTGTGCGCGTAACATTCCTCAATGAGTAATGGTATGCGGCTCAACATACTCAAAAAGTAAAAATGTTTAATTTACGTTTTGATCCTTAATGTTTTTGCCTTTCCATTTTGGTCCCTAAACTATTGACACTTTCCGATTGTCTAACTGTCTGTTCATTGTGTTTATGGAAATTGCCACGTGGTGCCACGTAGAGTTAACCAATTACGACACTAGTGGCCTTTGGAGAGTAATTGACTAAATTTAGCAATGAGACCAAATTGAGAGAAATTTAGGTAATGTCTCGTTCCTACTTTATTTAGAACATCATGTCTTGCGTGATAAGATTTTATTCCGTTAAGATTTTTATTTTTTAAATACATATTTTTCGTTTAACGAGACAGATCATTTTCTCAAAATATATCACATTTAATTTAAAAAATAATTATTATTTGAAAAACAAATACTTCTACTGTTTATTTTAGTTAGAGGAACTATGCCTAAAATAAATTATGAAAATTCCAACCACAATAGTTTTTGTGAACCAAAAATCATTTATTTTTTTGTATGTGTGTGTTTATCAACAGAGCTTTTTTTGAGTACTTATTTATTTTGAAAAATGAGGATAAAAACTTTTTCATTTCTTTTTTGCTAATGGAGTGTTCGAGGCTTCACCTCAACCAAACATTCATCCAGTATACAATCCCGTCTCACAGGAATACAGACTGAAACAAAAACCTCCCCGAATTTTTTGAAGACAATAGTGACAAACTTTAAACTCCAAGGACCAAACTTGGAAAAAGGTCATATTTTAAAGGTTAGAGAGTAAATTAAACGCCCTCCGGAAGACATATTTTTTTTATGGGCAAAAGAGAAAATTTTATTAAACTCAATAAGGCAATGAAATTCTGTTAAAAAAAAAAAATTAAACTCAATAAGGGTACGTCGAGCATCCAATAGAACATTTGAAGAATGGAAGACATACCAGGAGAAGGTTGGAATGCAATGAGTGAAGGTTTGTTGTGGTGTTGAAACATGGAGTGTAGATTCAGTGGGAAAGGATGAGGAGGAGGAGGAGGTGGTGGTGATGGATTCTCTGGCTCTGGGCATTTCAAGCTCAGTCCTAACCCATCATCTTTCTCACCCATCTTCACTTAATTTCTCTCTCTCTCTCTCTCTCTCTCTCTCTCTCTCTCTCTCTCTCCACAAACACAAAACCCAATCTACTCTCTCTCTTCAGTTCTTGCTATGGAATCCGAGAGGGACAGAGAGAGTAAAAATGGGCAAAACAGAAAGGGGGAAGAAATGGGGACAGCTTTTGCAGGGGAGGGGAGGGGGGGTTACAGCTTTTAATTGGGCCCTGCTTATTGCAGTACTGTCTGAGGAATTAGGATAGTAGCACACTAGTATATGTAGAGAGAGATACAGAGCGAGAGAGAGAGAGAGAGAGAGAGAGAGAGCGTAGGGGAGGGGAGGGAGTAATTATCCAGTGGCAGTGGGACGACATGTACGTCCCATGGCTTTCAATACTGCCAAGTGCTAAGTGCTAACAAGCGAGAGAAGTTATTCGGTGGTCTTGGGACATATATAGATCCACAATACAAAAGATAGGAGTAGATGTTACAATATTCAGGGCACCGTGCCAAATGCACCCGAGGCATTGAATAACTTTATTGATAACAATGGGCAATTTTGTAGAGCTTATACATAGAGTCGTGTAATCGTAGACCCTACCGAGTGTGTGATTGTTAAAGACATTTGGGATCGTTTGTTTGAGCAGAATACGATCATTGAATTGGACTATATTTTCAAGTTTGTCAAAGATTTGTTGTTAGGTAAAATTATTTACGACTCAAATAAAACATGCCTCAACTCAAATGTATAGCTTTACATAATGTGAAATGTAGAACAATCTTATAAGCTCGTAATATTGATAGTTCGATGATCGTGAATCGGTTCAAGTATAAAACTGGTCAATTATATCAAAACTCTTATAAATACATATTCAAATATTGATGTGCATGTCTAGAGTGCGGGTCTCTCGTGCATCGTGTGAGACCCATTTGGGTCAAACGATTTTGGATACATCTATGTTTGAATTTGTGTTCCTCTGTCTATATCTACATCACTACACATATTCTTTCGCTATCAATCCCGTGAAATAATCGAGTCTCTGTGTGTGTATGTATGTATGTCTATATATATATATATATATATATATCCGGTCTGTCCTGTAAGCACCAAATAATTTTCCCAGGGAAAAGAGTGCATGTATAATCATGTTTGTGTCAGAGGGTCCTATTGGCTCAATCATGACAATGGGGATTGGCTTTTGCTTTCTTTTCTTTTTTTTTAACATGGGCGCATCTTAACCCCAGTTGAGTTAAAACTCTGAGCCTTTTAAGTAACCACGGTTAGTGACTTTTGTAACCGAGCTGTTTCAACTTTATTCAACCACAAGGGGTTTGAAGTCCCATGTGTCTCATAAAAAGCGACTTTTCAACCGGTTGACCGTTGACTGACGAGTTTTGTATGTGATTTTCCTCGTGAGGGTCCAAAGCCCATAACACCACGCGACTCAATACACGCGCCACCCAATCGCCCAATAGAAAAGTTATCCTATTCCTCTAGTTGTTATTTGAGCGTTTATTTCCCGCTTTATGTCAGTTTATGTGATTTCTGTGTGAGGGCCGAAGTCCAAAACACCACGCAATTTCTCATACGTGCTAACAATTCACCCAATAGAAAAGTTAAGCCTCGTTCCGGTAAAGTTCTTAGGAGTAGTTTTTAAGTACTTATTTTCCGTTTTACGAGACAGATCATTCTCTTATAATACATCATCTTTAATTTAAAAAATAAATAGAATGGAGCTTGACTGTTTAGTAGTTTTTTTAAAAGTTTTTTCGTCTTTTTATATGAAAACATTTTAACTTCAATCTATGTTTTTATGATTTTTTTTTTATTTTTTGTGTCGATCCAAAAAATATGATGTGAACATATAGCCCTTGTTTTCTAAGTGTTAAAACAAAATAATTAAAATAAATAAAAAAAACCGTGTCAAAGAACTTCTAAAAAGTTAGGCCAGACTTTCAACTTTGGGAAACTGATGATGGAAGGAGAGCGCGTGGTGCACGCGAGAGTGGTTGTGAACTCGGACGAGTTTGAGTTTTTAATTATAGTTAATGATGTGGTTTAAGAATTAGGTTACGGAATCTTAATTGGGTTTAGGGAAACCGTGTGGGTATGTAATTATTAATGCACATTTATTGTCCATCAATACCTTGGGTTTAGCTGGACTTCTTTTTATGCAGTTTAATGGCCAGTAGAATTAATGATGTTTTTTCAATATTCAAATTATTGTTAAGAGGAAAATTAAATGGACTAGATGATATATAATGTATTTTCTCTTCATAATTGATTGTGTTAAGGAGATGATAATTTACAAAATACAATGCGCTTTGTTATTTGCAATGAAACACGCAAAGAAAAACACATTTGGTCCATTTCGGATCTCACAAAAATCTAGAAAAATATCTATAAATTTGTAAATATTATTTTATAGGGCCCTGTAAAAAATCAGTTCTAATGGATATCGATAAGTATTACTTTTGGATTCGTAAGAGCGAACGACCCGAAATAGACCCAAATGAGTTTTTCCTTGCGTGGTTCCCTGCAAATCTTCCTTGCGATTAGGATTTCCGAACTTTATAAATATAACCAATATAACCCCGTTCCACTATGATAAAGATGTACTACTTATTTTTTGAATAAAAAGTGATGTATTGTAAGAAAATGACCTATCTCATAAAGCGAAAAATAAGTACTTAAAAAATAAGAAACTTAGCAGAACGTGATACACTTTACATAACCTAATAGAGGCGTTTTTGTCTAATGATTCTCACTATTAATTTATTGACATGAACCCATAAATTGGGTCATGACACACTAGCATTGAAACCATAACAGTCTTCCCAAATTGTGTACATCATGAGCATATATATTTTAAGTTTTTTTTTTTTTAATTTGGTTGGTGGTTGTTAAAGATTGCACTCATGTTATAATGAATGGAAGCTTTATATTTAAATTTTGAAAACGCGAGGCATAAATTATTTTAATGCGAAACAAAAACTACTAGCTAGTAAACCAACAAAATGGTAAAACATACCAACACAAAAAATGTTTTATTTCATGTTTAAGTGAATCAGAACCACACAGTTTATTTCTCAAAGAAATATATATATTACTGCATTATCTATTTATTTATCTTGGTGGCAAAAGAATCTAAGCCACACGCGTTATTCATTTTAAGACAATTATCTTGATCCTAATTATGAAATTGTAAACTTTATTGGTTAATTATCTAAAATAGGGTTCAATCTATAAGATATGAGAAGGTCAGAAGTACGATTGCTGATCAAGTAGGATCATGACAGCATTAGTCGGATCTCGCGATTAGTTCAATTTTAATCTCCAACAAACATTTAGTATAATTACTGAAGTTTTTACGATTATTAACTTAAAAATTTACTCCATTCGTCTCATTTTAAATACTCCTTAAAGAAAGTCGTGCATTTTTTTGAATATTTTTGCACAGTTCAAAGGTCCTCAGTGAGTACCTTTATTTCAAGGTTAAAGTTACACGATTTTCAGTAGGAGAATTTAAAATAGGACGGATAGAGTATATGCATAAGGGCTGTAACGAGCCGAGTAGAGCTTTGTTGATCGAGCTTTAATGAGCCAAGCTTAGTTATTTATTTATTAAACGAGACTCTTTAATTGAGCTGAGCCTCCCTTAACGAGCCGAGAATTTTTTTTTTTAACGAGTAGAACTTAGTCATTTATTAAACGAGTCTCTTTAATTTAGCGAAGCTCGACTCGTTTACTAAATCAGAATTGAATCTGCAAGCTGTTCGCATAAAACGAAAGTGGCTCAAAGGTGGTGAGAAGTTCAATTAAGAGAAAAGAAAGCCATGTCGGATCCGAATCTCCCTCCATTCCATAATATTTGTTTGGTCCACAAAATGAGGACGTAAAAATAATATAACTTTTGCAAGAAAACCTGCATTTTTTTTTTAACAATTAACTAGATATCGATGAGTTCTTTAAATTTATAAAAAAAAATTAATTTTTTCTTAAAAGAAATAAATTATTTTTTAGCCTTTATTTTACAAATCTGACAAACATTTTGAGACGAAACGAATAAGAGAAAAGCAAAAGAACATGAACGTTCTGGGAGTGGGGGGTTGAGATCACGTGCGTGGGGGAAGCATTGTGTGTTGAATTGTTATCTACTGTATCAGGAATCACGTGGATAGGCCAGATTCGCAGCACGCCACGTGACAATGATTGGAACTGATAGGACACGTGTGGGTTCGCCCACAGCCCACTTTACGGACCCCACCCCACCCCCCTTCTCGAATCTCTTTTGTCTCCCTTTGACTTGACACTTTCATCCCAGGGCCATACTATCTGCTGTATAAACTAGGGCTACTCAAAAAATTCGGTGAACCGTGAAATCGGTTCGGACCGAATTGATCCGTACCTTTTGGATTTTTTCTGTGGATTAATGGTCCGGATACGAATTGAAAAATTAGAAAACCGTGACTCACGGTTCGGTCCACGGATTTTCATTACGAAACCGTAGATAAACCAAACCGGACCGTAAGATATTTATTTTATATAAATAATATATATGTGTGTATTTATATAATAAATTATTAGTAATGTTAACACTTTTTCCACGAATTTTAGTATTTTATTTTAGTAATGGGATATAATGTAAATATACATAAAATATATGGAGTAAATCGTAGTTTTTTTCATAAAAATTACGGGTAAAAAGTTCGTTTCTTTTCCGATTCTTTTATGTTATGTAATGTACTATAATGATATAATTCTACTAGTATTTTAGATTCTTTTGAATTTGATTTCTGAAGTAACCATTTGATAGTTTATATAACAAGTACTTTCTGGTAGTGTTAAACTTAATTCTGAATGTAACATTCTTCTCTTTTATTGTGAGATATATACTTGAGCTTTATTTTTGTTAAAATCCGTGGACAAAACCATAACCGATCCACAAGTCACGGATCGGATTGGAACCGGACCGTAGGACTTTTGGTCCAGACACGGATTTCATTTTGTAAAAACCGTGACTAGCGGCTCGGTCCTCGGATTCCTAGAAATCCGAATCGAACCGGACCGTGAGCAGCCCTAGTATAAACACCAGCATGAGACCCATGTTGATAACAAATAATCGGAGCCGTTTAATATTTTAAAAGTATTATTTCTTCCGTTTTAATTTGAGTATATTTTTTGATTTTTAAAACTCTCAAAATGTTAAACCAAACGGAGTGTAAGTGTGATGTGAAATTTTAATGTACTCGCAAGCGCACGAATCGTACCGAGGTATAGTGATGCAAGAGCGAGGTCGAACCCACAGGGACTTGTGATTTTTATAGGAAAACTAAATAATTTAAACTGATTAAACCCTAACCTAGTTGACAAAAGTGCAATTGGTTTTTAAACTAAAAGTGAACAGTAAAAATAATGAACTAAACTATAAAAGACGATTAAATTAAAGTTTCTTTTTAATCAATGGAAAAACACTAAGGTTTCGGAATTCACATCCACAAACATTTATCAACTAATTTTATGCAATGATTTTTCTTTTTATTTCTGCACAATGATTTAGAAGCTAATCTTAATCATCATGGATAATATGTCGGTTAAGCCCTTTTTATTTATATCGACAATATGTTCCTCCTCTACTTCGCAAGTTTAAGCCAAAATCATCAACTGTATCCGCAAAACAAATCACAGTAGATATCCCATACTTAAATATAAACTTTGATACACCAAGCAATTCGATTAATTAG
>BPLS01000171.1:943864-983897 GCA_019656275.1 Rhododendron kiyosumense | reverse complement strand
AGTCTTAAAGGTCTGCCTGAAATCTTTTATCGTTGCGTTTATCATATTTTTAGGAAGAGTTGAAAACAACAGATTATTGTGGTTTGCTGCAATTGAATGCTTGAACTGTGTTTGTAGTATATGAAAATCAACTAGCAAAGAAATCTGTGAAAACGTTAAGGTTTTTTTTTATGGTTCTTTGGATTCTAGGGATTCCAAAATGGGGAAATTCTCAAAGCGAGCAAGAAAAGATCCAGAGAGTGACAGTGGTTCGCAAGATGAAAGCGAAACCGAAGAGATGGTAATTGTTAGTCAAAGTTTATTTATTTATTTTTACTCCCGTTATGTTCTCAGTGCCTTGATAAGTATTATAACTCTGGCTATTTATGATTCTGTAGCTGGAGGATAAGTATGACGATGGTGGTGGTGACTATAGTGATGACAGTGAGGAGGATAGTGACGAGGAGAAAGAGGACGTAGATGGGGATGTGCAAAATGATATCGGAAAAGATGCCGAGATGGAAGAACTAGAGAGGGAATTAACCGATATCCGTCACCAGGAGCAGTAAGGCCTCCTTAAAGTGTATAAATTGTGTGTACATGGTTTTGCTACATGCGTACGCATCCACTTCTATTTGCAGTTTATGAGATTGAACCACTTTCTTCTGCAGAGACCTTTTGAGAAATCTAAAGCATCAGAAGGATGAGGATCTTCTCAAAGGCCAAGCAGTCAAAAACCAGAAGGTATGATGTCTTTGATCTTGTACTTTATGGATGCCTATGTAAAAGTCTTCTCCAGCCTTCACGTGGACATGAGCAGTTCTACTGATGGCCCTATGCTTGTCGTCAGACATTTCTCTATTATTTCTTTTTCACTTGGCATTGTTCTTCTGTCAGCACTTCAGATGTTGTAGGATTGATCTAAATAGCATATGCCAGTTGCCACTTGTAGTCCTTGTGTCATTTTCTTCGCATAGACACAAACACGGCCTGAAAATGTTAAGATTTTATAGTGATGCCATCATCATGGCTAAAAATCAGTTATTTGAAACTATGCGATCAACATCTGTTTGTTATTTTTCTTCTATTAGATTTCTGATATCTTTTCCCGAAAGGCTAGCCAAACTCTCATCTCTCTCTCTCTCTCTCTCTCTCTCATGAACAGTTTTAATCTTTGTCCTTTGATAATCAAACTTGTTTATCGTTTATGTTCTGCGGCAGCTTTCTGCATTTCTACCATTAGCGGAAAATAAAGGATTTGAATATTTGCTTATCAAACTTGTTTCTATTCTCTACTCTCTAGTAGTCAAACCTACTTTCTGGTCTCTGTTTCTATTGCCTTTTTTTGCATTTATTTCCTGAAGTTTTTAGATTAAACATTTGTCTATATTTTTTTCTTTTTTTGTGTTTATCCCTTGTAGGCCCTCTGGGACAAGACTCTTGAGTTGAGGTTCTTGATACAAAAAGCATTCTCAAGTTCAAATAGACTTCCAAAGGTTTGTTTGGTTGATAATGTTGCTTGACGATGCTTGTTAGTTTTATGCTTGAACCTTTTTAGACTGAAACCTGGTGAGTTGTGCAGGAGCCAATTAAGTCTTCATTCTATGATTCGGACAATAAAGTGAATGAAGCATATTCAGATCTAATTAACTCATCTAAGAAGACGTTGGATTCTCTAGTGGAATTACAGGAGGTATGATGGTAAAAAGAGGCCATTTTAACTATGTGGTGTGCCTTTTCTTTTCCTTATGTGGGTGGGTGGGTTCTAACCCTGAGACGAGTAGTATATGCAGTTGAATTGTTGTTGAAAATTTACATATGTGTCGGTCTCTTTTCCTTTTCGTTGATGTGTTGTTTTCATTTTTCCAGGTGCTACTTGAAAACAATCCATCCATTGCTCAAGCCACAGACGGTATGGCATGAAATTTTGTGTATTACTTGACCTTTGAAGTGATTCGTAAATCATACATTTAAATGATGCACATGTTCTCTGCACTTTGTGTTTGATGCAAAACAGTGACGAAAGCATACCCCTTAAGGTTTTATTGAATGCATATTCATCATTCCTTAGATGTTAGAAGGTACTCTGTTGTGAATTCATGGGGAAAACAGTTGTTACAACAAAATACATGCATTTGTTAATTTCCAGTAGTCCGATTGAAATTTAGCATTTTACCCTCTTAATTACGATACCGAACATAGGTAGAACCTTCAAACCAAACCGGACCAAACTAATTATGTCCCAAGAAGTTCCTTAGCTAGACAGTCTTCAAGTTATAATCAGGTGCAGTTGCATAATAGTTTGCTAAATCTTTGACAAAACATTCTCAAGTTCAAATAGACTTCCAAAGGTTTGTTTGGTTGATAATGTTGCTTGACAATGCTTGTTAGTTTTATGCTTGAACCTTTTTAGACAGAAACCTGGTGATATGGCATGCTTATTTAAACATGGATTTCTAAGGTAACTCTGGTCAACCTCCCAAACATTCAGAAGCTTCTAGGAGCTCAAATGGAGAAGGGGATCAAGAATGGTCACGGATTTCTGAAATGCACTCTAGGTACTTCTTGTGATCATTTGCTTGCCAGTTGCCAGTTTCTTGTTCATTATCTAATTTTTTGCTTAGAAGAAAATTACACCTTATTTGCTATATTTGCACTAATAAAACATGAAGCTCTTAGAAAATAACCAGCCGTGTATCGTATTTTGAGCCATTAACTTCCATTCACTTTTGTTTAATTTCTTTCCATTTTGCCAAGTCACTCTTTTCCTGCATATGTTCTCGGCAGTTTTTTGTCCATTCCACTTAAGAGTCGGTAATGTTGATTCCTCTGAAACTGTTGATGCTTCTGTTTTGTAGAGTAGCTGCTTTTAGAAACAAATCGATAGATAAATGGCAGAGAAAGACACAGGTGACAACTGGTGCTGCTGCTATTAAAGGCAAATTACATGCCTTCAATCAGGTATGCCTCCAGCATTCAATTAGTATCTTTGCGCTAGGGGGTTGAATTTAATGCAACTGATGTATCCTTTCTCCTACAGAATGTTAGTGAGCAAGTTGCTGGTTACATGAGGGATCCAAGTCGAATGATAAAGGGAATGCAACAGAGCAGGTCAACTGTTGCTATATTTGGGACTGTGAGTTCATAAATCTGCGCTTCTATCCAATTCCATCATGTGATTAGGACAATTTGTGTACAATATGTAATTTTCAATGTGTCAACATCTTAATTACATGTTATTGTTAATGCAGGTTCCTGATGTGGAGGGCATTACAAAGGAACAGGTTTGAATTTCTTTTTTGATTCAGTGACTTAACTTCGATCTGCAGAACACTCGGCAAAAAGGAAAAATTTTGAATTTTTTGATATTTGAGATTTCTCCTCTGTTTCTTTTCCTACTTAGTAAAATTGTATTGCTGGTTTTATTCATTGTTATTCAGATTTCAGAGCTTTTATCACTATTGACCGCAAGTTTGTAAGACCAAAGAGATCCATGAAATCGTTGAACGGACTGTGTGCTTCAATTCTAATAGTGGATTGATTTTTGCGGTGGCCACATTCTAAATGTTGAAATTATTTTCGATTGTCATCGGACATGGTGAAACAATTGAAATTCCCATAGAAAATCTCAATGCCTCACAAGCTGTTCCTATCACGCTTCCTATTACATTGTTTTTCTTTCTAGCTCAATATTATATCGTTGAGTGTAATGCCGTCTGGTTGTTTCCTAGTACTGTATTGCTTACAGAATAATGGAAGATAGTTTGTGAAGATTTTGAGAGGAAAAGATTTTTGGATGTAATTCCAAACCTACTGTAATTGTTTTTGATCCTTTATTTGTACTTGTCAAGAAGATAATTCTTACCTGTTTGTGATCAGGACACAAAAAAGGATGGTGACCCTGAGCTTCTGGATGACTCTGAATTCTACCAGCAATTATTGAAGGAATTTTTTGAAACATTTGACCCTACATCATCTGGTATCATTCTCCAGCATTTTATGTTTTGTTCATGTGTAATGTAGATGAATCATCCAAAAATTCGGTTTCAAAAGAACCAAGTCATGCCTAGAATCAACCGTTGGTTCTGCTTTGGTGTAGTCCAATGTCGCAAACAAGTGGTCTTGTGCTAGTTTAACAATATCCTTGAGTGTTTCTGGTCTTTGTTTGATTTTCCCATTGGTCATCCACAGAGACGGCCTTTTATGCTCTGAAGAGAATGCAAACCAAGAAAAGGAAGATTGTCGATCGACGTGCCTCAAAGAATCGGAAGATTCGGTAAGTCATAAATGGCATTATAAAGCTGCTGTTATGTAGCTTTGTGTTATCATCTTCATATTACTCTGTTTCTCATTTCAGTTCTTTTTCACTGTCTTCCACTGAATTGTTTTGCAGGTATCATGTGCATGAAAAGATTGTCAATTTCATGGCTCCTCAGACCATGCAGCTTCCTCCTATGGCCCCTACATTATTTGAAAATTTATTTGGCCTCAGAACCCCGAAACCTAACCCCATTGAGTAGCCAAGTCATACCAAATCAGACTACAACGAAGGCCACATGCAATGGTGCTTTCAAAATTTTGTGATCTTAGTTGATATAGTTCTCAGTGAGTGCAATCGATCCAATTTTGCTTAGCTTAGCTTAGCTATCTCTAATTTCTGTGTTCTTTGAGTGTAACATTTAACAACATTTTATACACTACGGATACAAAATTGCTCTCTTCTTTGTTTGTTGTACGCACAGATTGAAACAGTTATATAGTGGATATAAATTGTTGGACCGTTATTAGCCTTTGCTTGTTTGCCCAGCTTTTTTTTTCCTTTGTTTTGTTTTCCTTTTTTCTCACGTGTGATTCAGATTCGTCATAAACTTGCCAAATGATCCTTCTGTTCAATTGAATTACAATTGTTCAATCTTTTTCTGCTTCTGGATTCATCAGTAGGGCTCAGAGGTGAAGGCACATAACACGCTCAACACCATTGGGACAGGGAATTCTTCGGTAATACGCATGACATGAACTTGAAATATAGAGCTGATCAAGTTACCTGACTCAATGTAAGCTCTAAGTATCTTACGTCTCTGTTCAATACAAGTTGCTAATAAGCCTAAAAAAATTTCCCCTGCTCAATGCCTGGTAGCAGACTAGCAGCAAGAAGGAAAATAAGAACCAATACCGGTGATTTCAGAATTAGAAGTCCTTGACATCTCTCAAAGAAAATTCAAGTACAAAGTACGTACATTTCTTCCTCTAAAAACAATAGGCAAAACGGCACACATACTTTCCACTAAGAAATCTAAAACACGCAGTGCCAATCAGCAAACGATAGTGGTGCTTCGTAGATACATATTTTCCAAACCCTAATAACCATAAGCCTCACAAAAATTGGCCGGTTAATATAGCTACATTGGTGGAGCATAGTAAGGCAGACCAGGAGGATAAGCAGGAACTTGATTTGTGGGAGTCGTGGATGGGAAGAAAGGAGCGAGGGCGGTGTTCATCAATCCAGATGCAGGATCACTGCAAGAACAGAAAATGATTTCCTTTCACACCATGCATCGGCAAAGGGCAATAAACAAAATACAAAATGTCGCTGGAAACGATGTCGAGCAATCTTAAGCCTTTAAGAATTCAATCTATCAGTGACCTTACCTGGTTAATAGACGTATTTTACGTGTACTTCTTACAGCCATCAATATGCAAGTATGGGGCAAATACGTGAAATACACTTGTACTAATTTAAAATAATATTTTGACAAGTAGGAACTCATGCGCTTGCTAGACCACCTTAGTGACATATTTCCCTTCTCCCCAATAGAAATGCATTGCAGCACACAATGGAAGATTGAAGTGGCTCGTGTTTAGGAGATCATCACTAATCAAAAAATTTGGACACATTGGATCCGGTTTGGGCAAAAAATGTGTCTATGCTCCTTACTAAAAGGATAATAGCGAGTACGGTATATGGTTGTTGAGTCTCAGCCACTTATTTGTATGTATAGATGTGTAGGAGAGAGAGAGAGAGAGAGAGAGAGAGAGAGAGAGAGAGAGAGAGAGTGAAATACACTTCCATAACCAGAAGGTAAATATATCAGAGGCATGAAACCTACATCAACTGTTGAGCACCAACTTGTTGAATGAACTGGGAGTATACGTATTCGTCAATTCTCTGCTTTGCCAGTGCTACCTGTTGAGCATCAGAAATCTCACAATCAGATCCTCAAGAAATAAACCTTTTACAAATTTATCTCAAAGTTAAGATTTTGGGCTTCCCCAAATTTCTGTTTTTTCAACGGTTTTATTGCTGAAGAGTATTCATCCACTTCTTACATAATCTACATCTATATGTACGTATATATGTGCTCAACTGTTACACAAAAAAAGATATTCGAGCTATTTGAAATCCAAACTATCTCAACACCCCATACCGACAGCCACATGTATTTTACCACAACTAAGTTGGTAACAAGAAGTTTGCATTTCGTAGAGGGAGCTTACCTGTTGAGCGCTACCACCAATGTGGATTTGCCTAAGATTATTCTCACCTTTCCCACCATGAACCTAAAATGAAACAAAGCACACAGAGATGAAGTTTGCAGGATAAAGAAAGGGACTGCAAGGCTAAAGACAGCCTACCTGAATATTGTGTACAGCTCTTTCAAACCAATTCAAAGATTTCTCAACACCAATCATCTCGTTGTGGTATGCAATAAAAGCATACCATAAACCCACAATACGTAATTTAAACATCAACACCGTGACCAAGATCTTAGATTCCTATCAATAAATTTAGCTACAAAAACCCACCATCATGCGTATATTACAAAAAGTGGTCTATAAGTGAACACAAGTTAAAAATTTTATGGGCATAATCAGGATATGAGATTATCATAAACATCCATTTAATATTTCTCACAACAAAAATACAAAATACTTCTGCAAACAAATGTATATGTGCGTGTGTATATAAAATCTAAGGCTAAAGTTGATTAAAAAAAAAAAAAAACTTTCACTTGGAACCAGGTAAACAGACTTGAATACTTGGTGCACTCTGTTAGTTTCTATAAAAGAGAGAAACTACAATAAGTTCAACTATGAAATTTCACTTAACCTAATAGTAAACATAGTACTTGTCAAAAATAAAAAAATAAAAAAAGTAAACATAGTACATATGTTTGAAATTCCAATTCCCACCGGATCAGCACCAGTACGCTGTATGCGTGTACCCTACATATGCAATAGGGTACACATGCAATGCTATGACAGTACATGCATCTTGAATCTCGATATTGGGTTGAGGAAATGATAAAAGATTCAATTGGCAAAAGGCCAAAGTCACTATGAAAAATTTTCTTGGAAAATGTCTAAAACAAAAGCAGAAGGAAAACAATAGTTTACTTGCAAAGTAATTTATAACTAAACCCATCTGCTAACTTGAGCCAACGTAAAAGACCTCTTTACCTTGATTGCCGCTCCAGACTCAGTTCTGATCTTTGATATGTTCGAACCACATCTCCCTATCAAGCCACCGACCATCGTTTCCGAAACCAGCATCTCCAGAGTCATATAATCAGCTGCAAGATTGGTTATCGTAAAGATGACATCGTTACAAGAAACAAAAATTAATATCTGATACAGCTGCAGAATGCAGCAGATAAATATCACACCAGTGTCATTGAGGAGCATTCAATTACCTGAAGTTGGGTCCACATAATGTTGAGGTGTTCGGTTTAAGCCACGATTAGATGTTGGAATTAGGGCAATTGCTTGTTTAGGTGGATTATCCCTAAATGAATTGAATTACTACATGTTAGAAAAGAGAAATAAAATTGACAATCAAAAAAGAATTTAAAAACATCGTACGATATATTGATATCCAAAAGCTTTATGTCAGACCTTAGTTGGCTTCCTATCTCCTCCAAAGCCTTCATTACTGCAGAAACATCCCCTGATATCTGAATTTCAACACATTTGTTAGGGGGGTAAATGAACAGAAACTATCAAGCATAAGACCAGTGAACCTAAGATTGTCAATGAATATGCTCCCCAATAATGATCACATTCTAAGAATCTTAGCCAATTAAGCTCAAAGGCCTAATGCAAAACACCAACCAAGTACTAAAGTTTTGCCCGTACAAATGCTCCTTATTTGCAAGAATATATTTTTTTTGTTGACCATACATAAAGAAGCTTTCTGTATTGCGTTCATTATAATTGAAATCAACCCAATGACCAAAGCAAACCAAAGCAAACCGAGCCTCAAGTCCCAATCAATTGGGGTTGGCTACATGAATCATTTTTCTCTATTGAGCTCTGTCAAGGGCCACTTGTTCATTCAAACCCATTAGACTCATATCTTTGCGCACAACATCTAATGTCCATATTGTATAATTGTACGAAGAGCGAGTTTATAATTGTATAATTGTCCATATTATATAATTGAAATCAAACCAATGACCATATTATATAATTGTATGAAAAGTGAGTATATTTAGACCTTCGTTGGATATTCTGCCATAGTCACAAATATATCGTTTTTGTGCCCAACTGCTCTTGTGTCTCCTCCAAGTGACCAAAGTGTGTCCATTTGTACAAAATAAAAACAAAAGCAGGAGAGGTTTAGAGTCTTTAGACAAGTGTCCTACACGTGTCAGGGAATGCCCACAGCCCCACACATAATCCCACCTTCTAGGAAGTGTCTGTGCTTCTTATCATCGTGTACATTTGGAGTATTAATAGGCTCAATCGATCATTGTTTGAACCACAATATTGCACAGAAGTCGGAAATTCATACAATAATTTCAACCCCACGAGGGGCCCCCATTCTTGAACCCTTTAACTTTGGCCTTTAGACCACCAATCACCCAGCATTTCACGACTGAAAAAGTCAACTCACCTGCACCACTCGATCAGACTCATGAGCAGAAGCATATAAAGGGATCTGATTTTGAGCGAGTACTGTTATTGTGGCACCAGAGGAATTTCTTAGATTCACAATGTTTTGACCTGACGTTCCAATCATACCACCTGCTTGAGAACCAGCTATCAAAAGCCTTATAGTATTTGAGGCCACATGCCCAGCACCAACTTTGAGGGCCTCTAGATTGCTTTCATCATCCTATGAAAACATGCATTTCATCAGTCACCAAATACAACATAAAAAATTCAACTGCTAAAAAGATGCATATGGTCATATAAGACAAATTAACAAAACCAAACCAGATTTAACCTTTTGCGAATCACCAAAACAAGCAAAAGGGAGAAGATTTGTGACTAGATATGTAGGCAAGCAATCTTTTTGCCAAACACTTTCCAAGTTTTCATGAAGTCGCTAGTGCCCTCTACGTTTCTTTCAATGAATCCCAGTATGTAATCCCACCTATTTTGATGGTTTCTAGATGCTGAAGTAGAGGTTCCTTGCACTTCCACATAAGAAAACGTATCTAATAATCCCAAGTGAGATGAGGATCACAAAAAAATAAAAAAAAAATCCCAAGCGAGATTTTGTACTATGCACCCCCTTGGGGAGGTACCCCTCCAATTCCCTGAGCAAAAACAAGATAAAATGACATTGTTATTTGGAACCCGGTTTGCAATTGATAGTCTTGTCCTTGTTTCTATGCGAGGGCAATTGATCTTTTACTTGCTCTTTTAAAATA
The DNA here is from genome assembly GCA_019656275.1 of Rhododendron kiyosumense. Taxonomy (NCBI): domain Eukaryota; kingdom Viridiplantae; phylum Streptophyta; class Magnoliopsida; order Ericales; family Ericaceae; genus Rhododendron; species Rhododendron kiyosumense. The sequence goes on along the minus strand of BPLS01000171.1, from coordinate 974,262 downwards.
TTGAAATGTCTATTGAGATGCTAGAAACAGAAAAGCGGTCATCAAAGATTTTGAAACTGATGGTTAATGTGTAAATAAAATTGACCAGGCTAATGAAACTTCCTAAACTCACAACAATCAAAGGCACTTCCAAGACTCAAGAAAAGGTTTCTTTTTGGTTGCACAATGCCCTGAGAATACGTATGATTTCCTGAGGACCATCATCCCAAGCAAGTAAAGAGGTGATGGAGATAGGAAAGGAAATGGAGGAAGAAGATGGAAAAAAATACTTCACATTTTACAAAGGAAATAATTCAATTTTTCTGGAAATCAGGCAATTAGATATATTAGGGGTGATTTAAAAAACCGGAAAACCGGACTGAACCGGACCAATTTTCTGGATTTCATTTCAAACCGGTTCGGTCTGGTTTGAAATATTTCGAATTTTCATTTTCGGATCCGGTCCCGGTTTGGCAGACTTACAAACCGGTCTAAACCGGACCGGACCGGATTACACATGTATCCAAAATATTGCAAGAGGTGTGGCCCAAACTCGAAACCTCAGGTTTCAGCCGAACACAACTTACCGCTGTGCTACACAGATTGTTGTGAATTTTATGCGTAAAAAATATATTTATTACATAAATACGCTAGATATATAAATACAAACCCCAATTACTAATCCAGATTTCATCCTCTTTCCTCACACACCCCGCCGACTTCACTCCAAGTGCAGGCAATGGCAATTTGCACGACCGACTCTCTCTCTCTCTCTCTTCTTCTTCTTCTTCTTTGGTGGCGATGGCGAAGTACGGCAGCCGGCGACTGTTATACGATGAGTCTCTCTCTCTCTCCTTTTCCCGTCCACGTTTGTTGATTTTTAGTTTTGTTTGAAACCCCAAACTCAGATCTGGTCTGAGATGGAGCTCGGTGACAGTGCCGGCGGTTGATGCCGACGGGATAGTGCATATTTTCTCTCTGTCTATCTTGAAACCGGATAAACCGAAAAACCGGACCGGATTATTTTGATTCCATTTATTCCAAACAGGACAACCGGTTTCGACCGAAAAAAATGCCAAAACCGGACGGGTATCACCCCTAAGATATATAATTAGGATAGCATGATTTTGGTGCGTTATAAGTTTCCATTAGGACTACAGGGTTCCATATAAATAGGCCTATATGTTGAAGTGTAACATACTGCAACTTGATTTTGATGAATTGAGAATTGAGATATTCAACTGGGATTGTTTTCTAGGCTCCTCTAATCCCTGTACTTCTCTCTCTTCCTCTTCCCTGTTTCTTCCCCTCTACTGCTTCTTCACTTCTCCAATTTCTCGCTCCTTCTTTCCCCTCCCTGTTCTTTCTTCCCCTCACCTCTCACCCTTACATGGCAAGGATATGTTGGATTTGCAAAGGCATGGTGGATTCAAATATTGTAGGGTGAAGCCTCAAGAGGTTATCCATGTGAACTTGTGAAGGACCGGGTACATTTGGACTGACTGAGCATATGCAAACCAGAACTTACGTGCTGAATGGAGGGAGAGGAAGACATATTAATGCTTGCGCCATATCTGGGGAGTCAAGTTGCCTCCATCCCCCTGCCAAATTTATGGCTACCAAAACAGTTCGGTGCTTGGAGGTGGAGAGGTTTCAGAGGAGACCAGCAAGGTGACGTGCTAGTTATCCAAAGGTGAAACCTTGTTAACTATCCTCTCTTCAATGGTGCAAAATTGGGAAAAACTTAAAATGGATTCCATCTGGGGAGGTAATAGTGAGCTCCGAGTATCACAAGGTTAATTTGAAAACCATTCCACACCTCCACAGCCCCCCCCCAAAACCACCACAACATCTCCCTCTTGTAGACTATTGAAAAAGATACACTATTAATGCAAAGAGATAAATGCCTGCCTGTATGTACGTACACATAAATACATCGGGCAACGTACGTACCCATACATTATTGCAGTAAAACACGAAGACATGTAAGGGAGAGGACCATCACCTGCTTCGTTCGACAGTGAACTGTGAAGAATCCATGTTGAAGAGGGTGTGTGGAAGCAATGGTGGGCATTGGTTCCAAAACATCCACCGAGACCCTCCTCAAGATTGGGACATCAAGCCTCATGTGGACAGTCTCTCCCCCAGTTTCTCAGCTTCAGGTTCCCTTGGTAATGGCAGGCTCTGCGTTCAAAAAGATTCAGATCCAGGGAGGGGAGAGGAGAGGGGCGATGGGGGAGGAAGGAAAGGGTAACGGGGGAAGGGAGAGAAGGTAACGGATGTGGAGGGGAAGGGGGAGGGGTAGGAGAGTAGGGAAGGGGGAGGGGTAGGGGGATGGATACAACGCTTTCCAAAAATACATCATATGTTATAGATCCATGTTCAGTTGTTACATAATCACCTCTATGAACACTTCTCATAAAATCTTTTAAAAAATCACAAACAATCCTCGTTTTACTTTCTAATTTTTTGAGCGAAAATGGTTTTCAATAATTTGGAAACATCATTTTTGATGTTTTCTTTAAAAATGTCTATTCTTCAAGAAAATTTCCTAAAAACTTGTCCAAGATTAGTAAAACAAAAGAAAACAACGAGTTTTCTGAAAAGGATGCTAAACTAAATCTGAAAGAGCAAGAAAGAAAGCTAAAATGCAACATAACATTGACCCCCAAAACCATATATGATATATCCATGACTCAAACACCAATATACCATTCACATTAAGTCACATAGGTCCAATTGTGAACTAAATATCTGATACCATTGTACCAGAACATATAAAATTCTTTATTGCATTGCAGCTTTGTTACTCTACATTACCTTGAGGATCAAACTTGCTATAAGATAGAGGGCCTTTTCTGCATCAGATATTGTGTTGTCACTGTCCTTTGAGCTTATAATAATTACACGCTCTTCATGTCGCTGCAAAACATCAGAGATTCAGAAGACAATGGTAGATATTTTAGTACAGCAACTGTGTGTAGAGTGTCTAGACAAATCGATATCCCAAGTCCCAACAACTCCAGACAGGGGCTTCAACATCGCATTAGAATTCATCTCTTTGACGAATAGAGAGGAGTTCTGATTCCTCCAAAACTATTCTAAGGTGCATTAACTAATGGCAAAACATTGGAACATACAATTACATGTTAACCAAAACTTACTTGACACTATATTGAACAAATAATGTTGTCATACGGAAATAACACAGAGACAATGATTTCACCAAAAGAATGTCAAAACAGGTCAAGGGTCACCAACAGAACCCATGTTGTAGCTGGACCGAGCATTCAAAGGAAAATAATGCTCAAACTCCGGCCTTGAAAGGGATGGTGCTCTCTATGCTGACTTTTCCTTGGTTCAGCCACGGCCTTTTTTTTCTTCTTTGCATTATTTTGTAGTTTTTAGGAGTATTACATATAATATCCTTGCAAACATCTGAGGGGTCTACTTGTTCAGGGATTTTGCTACAGTGGTTGTGCCCCTCCTGGTGCTTTTAAGGAATACACATTTACCGTAAAAAAAAAGTGAAATGCATATCAGTATCAAGTCCTTTCTTTGAAATCTTGTACTAACTTCCTAATTAATAGTGGACTTAGTCAGACAGTCGAACCATGATTTTTATAAAGTAGGAGATTTCCCTATAGGATCCCACGTAAAAATCTTTGCGTCATTGTTCCCAAACTTTCTCTTGGATAACATGTTAATAACTCTAATTTTGTGTACATAAGGGTTGCCTGCCTTAAAATTGCTTGCAGAGCTTGGCCTATTCATCCTCCTTTAGGTGAACAAAGAACCAACTCCCAAATTCACACGTGCATCCCCACAATAGCAAAATATACACGAAACATAAATGCTTGCAATCATTAGTAAAAGCTTGGATTCCAAGAAGAAGCACATACACTTTCTAAGAAGACGACACAAGTGCCAAAAAATCCGAACTTGTCCCGTTTCTCTCTGTTAAAGCATCCAACTCAAAACCAATTGGCAATGAGAGAAGAGGCCACCTAGGCTCATATACCAATTTTTGAGGTGTTAATTAATTGATGTGAGACAAATTTCAACACTCTCCCGTAGGGGCAACACCCGACTCACACGTGGAGAGGTCAACAAAGGATCCAGAACATATGGATCATAACGAAACAAAGTGCAACTATGGCATATACAAAGGGGAAAAGCCTCTAAGAACCTAGCTCTAATACCATGTTAAGGCATCCCACTCAAAACCAATTGGCAATGAGAGGAGAGGCGGCCCAGGATCATGTACTAGTTTTCGACGTGTTAATTAACTGATGTGGAACAAATTCCAACACTCCCTTTTTTTTTAGCTCTTGATCTTGCTTATAACTTTATGTTGATTTAGATGTCTTTGAAAACGTTTAAAAATTGAGCAACACAATATCATAAAGGAGGTGTCCACAAAAAGCAAGAGTTAGACTTCAAAAGACCAAAGCTTCTGGCTTTGTACTTCTCTACTCCATGTTATTATAACAAATTTCCAGTGAACTCATTTTCTGATAAGTCAAAGCATGTGATTTCCAAGTCAATCACCAAACGCACCTCTATACTTTCCATTTCTCTTTTACACTCTTCCAAATTGTGTCCCACACTTTTGTCAAACCAACTTAAATTTCTCTCCAGCTCGAGGCTCAGCTCATTATGGGCTCAGCTCGGCAGTAAAACTCGAGTTTTCAGTTTTTGAAGTTCGGCTCGAATGTAATAGAGGCGCTCGAGGCTGACTCGACCCATTAATAAATGAGTCGAGCTCAAGTTAACACTTAGTTAACACTTACCATCCATCCCTAAGTAAGTGTCCCCGGTCGTGCAATTTTCGAACAAAAGAATAAGTACTTCCGTCAATATTTTTTCAATTTCTTCACCCTGAATAAAAAAATATATGAACTGAAGTATTTTATATTTTTTTCGAAAATTGCACGATTTTTCACAGGGGACACTTATTTAGGGACACTTATTTAGGGATGGAGAGAGTAATAAACAAAGCCCGAGTTATTTGTAGCTTGGCTCGATTCTCGTTAGGCTCGACTAAAATGGCTAAAAAGGCGCCGAGCTCGAGTTCACAGCTCGGCTCGGCTTGTTTCGTTTGCAGCCCTAGTGTCTGATATATCATACATCTAACTCACCGCGACGGCGTCGGCGACTTTGATGGTGGCTTTGGTCTCTTCCCTAATACTCTGGATTCGAGCCCCTCTTTTCCCTATCACCTTCCCGATTTGCCTCGACGGGACCACTATCCTGTACAGAACGTCCGCCGCCGACTTGATCCGCCGCTTCGGCGACGGAGCTTCTCCCCACGGAGTCTCATTATCACCGCCGTCGTCTTCCCGGGGGCGCTTGTTAGGGTTTCCTTCCGCCGCCGGTGGTGGCGCGGGGTCCGTCGGTGTTTCGTGGGGTTCGGCCATGGTTGTTATAGAGAGAGAGAGAGAGAGCGCGCGCGCGATGAGAGAAGAATCTTCCGTCTCTCTCTCTCTCTCTTTGCGGTCGATAAGTACAAAAATGATTGCAACTGGATATGGTACTGTTTTTTGGGCTGGCCCAGTTTTTACAGAGTTGGGCCTATTTTGGAATCTGAATCTCGAGAAAAACATGTTTCGTTTTGTCATTTTTGGGCTGAGAGAATCTATTTAACGGTAGAGTTGAGAATAGTTGTTTATGGAGCCAATCACGACTATCCAAAAGTATTTTATACGGTCTGAATATTAATAAAACTTTCATTAACATCCGGATAGCAAAAAAGTTTCATTAACATCCGGATCGCGTTCGAAACACTTTTGAACGGACGCGATTGATTGCTGTTGTAAAGAACTTGTTCACGGTAAAGCCGTGAATAAGTTTCTCTTTTTTGGGATTTTTCTACAAAAGAAAATTGATGTTCACTTTTCATTTCTTGTAAAAACATTTCGAAATTGAAGAGAATTTTTTTTTTCATTTTTCTTTGTTGCAGATACAATTCAAAATTTGATTCATTTCCTATATTTTGATCGTTTTATAGTAGTGTGTAATCCCGAGAGTTATAAACAAGTAGAGTGTTCCCGAAAGAACTCTCTTTTCTACTATAAAAAATATTGCTTCTAAATAGAAATATTTTTTTTGGATATCTCCTTGAATGACTTTTAAGGATCCACATTAATTTGATTATAAGTTAACCAGAAATCTTGATTTAGAAAAAATATTTAGATACTTGCAATGGGCATAATAGTTGTTTCAAAAAATTAACGATGTCCGGTGGGGAAAATGTCTTCTTAAGACAACTCAACATGGTGCACACTTCAAATTTAACATACAATGTATTTAAGGTTGTGTGTTGGCGATACTAAATGCTCTAGTAAGTTTTTCTAACAAATATTTTATTACACAACAAATTTAGGGTTTCCTTCATCCTTCATTCTTCTAGCATGTTTGGTCGCTAGAATTAGTTCACATAAAATTAACGTCGATTTAATTATTGTCTGATGGAATATAACTTAAAAATACTCTATATCTGTCGACAACCAATTGCGAGGTTTAAGCCCTATTCTACAAATTCTACCATATGATCATAATCTTCTTTAATTATAGAAAAGGTTTTGAAATATTGGAAGCATACCTCGTTACCTCGGAATATTGAAAACATTCCTTTTAACTATTATATTTTTGTATGTAAAACTATACCGTCATAAAAAGTAAATTGAATTACACCATAGTTGAAAAACAAGAATACCAACAAAAAAAAATGTTACTTAAGTTTTGTAAATCATTTGTTCATGGTCTGCCCTCCCTTTTATACTTTACCGACGTGACTTGACATTTATTATTTTGCGTGTGTAAATAAGAGTTGAATTTTCAGAAAAATATGCATAAGAAAGAGCAAATACCCTACTCAATAAATCGACAAAACAAAAGTGCAAAACACACTACTCAAATATTTATATGCATTTTAAAAAATAAAATAGGAGTACAATGAATGAATTTTACCTAAAGGGCCCACACAAAAAATTACGAAGGGTAAAATAGGAAAAACACATAATTATATACGCCTGTTTTCGTTCTAGAGCGTCTCAGCTGTGGTATAAACCGTTCTCCTATTCCCAACCCTCCTCCTTCCCTTCTCACTTCTCCTCTTCTTCAAGCCATTGCTGCCGTCTCTCTCTCTCTCTCTCCTCCCCCCCACCCCCATCCTCTCTCTCTCCCAAATCCTCTCTCCTCCCAAGACTCTCTCCACAAGTCCTTCCACAAACTCCCCAAATCAATCCAATCAAGAGCTTCAAAAGGAAAAAAAAACACTCAGCCGTCTCTCTCTCTCTCTCTCTCTCTATACAATTCTCCGTTTCAGGCTTCGCTGGTCACCAACGATGAATCCTCTCAAGCGGTCAAAGATCACAAACACCTTCGCAAAACGAACTCGAGACAAACCTTCGCATCTCCTCCTCTTTCTATAGAAGAGTATTTTGATCTTTGTTTCAGCGAAGAGAAACATCTGTTCGGTCGGTTACAGAATATAGGGATTTTTGTTGATTGGTTCATAGAAAAGATGTCATCACCTGTTCCAGCGAAGTCCCAACCACTCCACAACTTCTCCTTACCTCTATTGAAATGGCCCAAGACCCACACCAACAACCAGCACCACCACCGCACCGGCCGCCGCCTCGCCGGCTCCTCCCCCCCGCCCGACTCCTCCTCCGGGCGGCGCCACTCCCCGGCCCGGCGCCAGTCGCCGCTACTCGACTCGGGGTCGTGGCGGCAGTCTCCCCTGCGCGGCGACTCCGCTTCCGAGTCGGAATCCGGTCACGCCTCGGAGCATCATCGGAGAACACCTGCGGCCGATACGGATCACGTGACCGGTCAATCGGAGAAAAAAAGGCTCCCCGCCGATCACGTGATCGATAAGTCAAAAGTAACGGCGGTGGAGGAGGACGTTGACGGCGCTGGAGTTAAGGAAGGGAAATCGAAGATCTACATACGGCTGCGTGGGAAAAACAAGTGTGATGAGGTTGTTCAAAACGATGTCGTCAATAAAACAGAAGGAGGAGGAGGAGGAGGAGAGGTGGATGATTTGGTGGGAAAGTCGTGGAATTTGAGGCCAAGAAAGCCTATGCGAAAGCTGCTATCGAATGGGAATGGCGGGGGAACGTTTGCGGCGGAGAATAACAGAGGTTTTTCGCAGCAGCAAACGACGCCGAATCGGCAGGAAGTTGTTCAAACAGAAGAGAAGAAGGAGACGAAGCAGAAGTTCTCGATTTTGCTCACTCGGCAAGAGATCGAGGAGGATATTTTCGTGATGACCGGGTCGAAGCCGGCGAGGAGGCCGAGGAAGAGAGCGAAAGTTGTTCAGAAGCAAATCGACGTAAGAATTTAGAATTGATTGTCGTTTTTACTCGTATATTTTTTGTTTTCAGTTTCCTGTGCGGCGATTGAGTCACTGTACTTGTATTAGTTTTGGATTTTTGGCTCGGTTGCTTTTTCCACTTGCGATTTTTGCAAAGCGCTTTTCAGAAGATGTTTCTGGATTTAGACACCCAGATCGTTTTCATATCGTGTGAGCCGAAAACAGGAAACAAAATGATACCCAACCCAACAGCTTGTTGCTATTTTGTATAGTTTTTTCCTTCTTTTTACTCTCCATGAAATTTTATTAGCTGATCGGATAATTATTTGGCTTTCTTATAATGTTACGTAATGAGTACAATGCATGATTATTATACTTTTTTTGTTTTCGTTTTGCAGAATGTGTTTCCAGGTCTGTGGTTGGCTGCAATAACCCCGGATTCATACAAAGTATCTGAAGCTCCAGCAAAGGTATAATTTATGTTTAATTTACGTGAAAAGTCTGTAAATTTTAAGTTTTGAGCACTGGCATTTGGGAGTTCCATTTGTGGGTTTTAACATTTAAATTACGCTGCTTGCAGGTTTAGTTAAACATACATGTGGGTTGTGTGATCCTTCGAACGATTTCTGGAAGCTTGAAGGCTTTTGACTTCCAAATTTTGCGAACTCATTCGAAGGTACAGGCAACCAAAATCAATAAAGATGGAAGGAGATACAAGTTAAACTTGTTTATGTTTATTTGTCTATTTTGCGACGAGCCTCTACAAATTGATGGAGAAGCTTATCGTTTTAGTTTCCATAAGCAGCTGCAGATGTACATAAGAATTATCTGATGACTTCATAGACCTCAGTTTTAAAACCTTGTATCTTGTTACTTTGAGACGATTCTCTTCTTGGTTGCCTAACATGCTTTGAAGGCAGTTTCAAGGGTTATGGTGTTGGAATGGAAATTGTTGGTTGCACATTGAGGATGCTCTTCTTAATTAGGTATACTTTTCAAAAAGAGCCATTTATGTGTGGAGGATGTTGGTTTAGTTGTCAGTTTAAGTAATGTGGGGGCATTTTTCCGTGAATGATTTAGTTATCGACCATTATCCGATGATGGTTAACTCTTGTCATTAATGAGCAAGTAGTTTTGCTTGGTTTGTTATTGATGTCTATAAATGTTTTTGACCAATTATTCTTACCAGATACGTCATCTTAACAGCCAACAATGTTGTATTAGAGGTGAAGAAGCAATCTTGGAAATGAAGATGTTTGAGTTTTGATTTTACGTGAATGGCGCAAGTAAAGGCTCCAGCATTTACGTTTTCGGGTGCCCAGGAGGGGTTCTTACTTGAATGGTGCATGTACACGTGTTGGCATTTACATTTACATTTCAGGGAACCTAGATCTTACTTGAATGGTGCATGTACACGTGTTGGCATTTACATTTCAGGGAACTTAGTAGCGTCTTTTAATCTAAGGTTGCACAAATACACAAGCCTGCATGTCCATTTTGGGGAATCTAGGAGAGGAATTTCGTAACAAATCAAGTGAGTAGCGGGTAAAAAGAGCACGTGAGCAATGGCTGTTATGCTCCCGTAGGGCTGATATTTTCCCCGTTACAGCCTTTATCGGGATAAAACAATTTAGACATGAGAGGGCTCATTTTCCTCTCAGTTCCCTTTACTTTTTTTTTTGCTACTGCTCTCTCGCTTCTTGAAACACTATCCAGTCTAGATCTACTGATTGTGGGTTATAGTTATTTGCTCATGGTTGCTTTATTCTTATGAGTCGACTATAGTGGCCATATCACCTTTACAAATTGAATTTAAGGTGCCATTATAGTGATTTGGCCCTAAAGGGACATTCTGATTGCGAACAAATAGAATCGAACGTGTATTAATTATTTTTGGGCATTTGCTAGGGCTATTGTCATCAGTTCCTGATTTTCGTCATACATGTGTGAACACTTCTGATGTCGTCTCACCGGAGCACATCCTCTGTACCAGGTGAACCAAATGATACTCTGGTTAAAATGAATCAGAAAATTTGTGCCTTCATATGCTTAGAATCTAGGAAAGTTGATGACTTTCTCTATACCGGTATTCTGAATTTGGTCTCAATGTCTGGTTCTCTGGTTGGACTGCCCTGATTACTGACACCGCCTTCGTTGCGTAAACTGTTTCATATAGCTGGTTTTATTGGATTGGAGGGCCGTGTTGAAGCTAAGAACCTTCCATTGGTTTAGACATATTTGGAGCTTATCTCTCTGAAAGATTCCGTTCATTGTTAATTTAGGGTTTTTTATTGAATTGGACAAGTATTTACTGTTTCATCAAGAAGTAAAGTAAGTGCAGGGTGGCTGTTCCAAGAATAACTCGCCTTCATAGTATCCTCAATTAAGAAAAAAACATCTTTCCATGCTGGCTTGGTCTTGTGCTATATAAAAATACGAAGTTAAGTAAGAAAAAAAATAACACCTCTCTACCAACATGATGCTCGTTGTCAGGAACTCAGGGTAAGGCAATTGTTTACTTCGTAATTTCCTATTTTTTGGTGCATCTGGAACCAGCTCTGAAAAAAGGACCGTAACGATTTGTTATCTTGATCTTACTCTTTACCTTCAGCACCCAAGTATCTTTGTAGATTTGTTTCTTTTGTTTGCTACCAATTAGCTACTGAGGTGTATACTATCGTTATTAAACTTCTTAGTTATCTCCATTTTTGTTGTTATTGTTCATGAAGAGTATTGACGATAGGAAAAGGAAAAACAAGAGATATGCTCAGGTGTCCTTTTTACCGTAATGGACAATCTCCAGAAAATAGTAGTCAAATCATAACTTGCTTGTGTAGTATATTAAGTCTCTAACAACTCATATTGGATAGATATGTGCTATAATTAGCAATGACATTTACATTTGGGGGAATCTAGGAAAGATTTATCCAAAAACAGTCAAGAGTTCATCTACATGTGCATTTATCTGCCAGAAAACTTAGGGTAGCATTTACTTACACTCAAACATGATCATTTGTTGAATTAAAGGGAGTAGTTTGGTGGAAGAGGAAGCTGTATCCTTAGCGAAATGGACTTTTGGGTACTCCTGAAAAGTGAAAATAAGGTATTGGCAGCTAAAAATGTGGAAATGTCTGGGGTTATACTGCGTAAATGGATACTGTGGATTTTCTCAGGATTGAGTGTTCAGACTGCCCAGATTGGTGACCTCTGGTTGAATGATTTGCCTTTCAAGGAATACCATTATACTTGTGGTCTTGTGCTATGTGTTGTTACAATTGGATGTTAAGTAACTCCATTTTCTCTTGTCGTCATTTAGAATCTTTGTGATTATCATTTGGGATATTTATTTACCGTTCCTTTTCATCTTCTGCATCTTTCTTCCCTTAGTTTGAATAGAGGATGCATTCAGTACCCATCATGGAATTATTATTTTGTTTTTGGCTTTCTTTGGGCTTGAAAGCATTGGATATCTGTATCGAATGACTTCATTCATTCTGGGGTGAGTTTCTTATGAAGACAATCAAAGGGTCAAAAGGAGTTTAGGTTCTGTAACTGAATGTCTAGTGGTTTGCTTGAAATCGTATAGGAGGTTTATGGTATTCCCATCAAGAGATTAGAGATACTGCAATCTGCATTTTTTTTTGGACATTTTTTTTGTTGTCAATCTTGTTACCCTTGTGTTCTTGTTATGGAATGAACTGTTGCAGTTTTCTTTTACCTCGTACTTTTTTTCTTCCGATCTGGCTTTGATCCATCTATTAGAATCTAGGGCAAGAACATGGAACAGCACTTTGGATTGGATTATCCTTGCTTTTGTAGTTTTCAGGTAGCAGGGTCCTAACTTGGACTTTCTTTGTTGTTTCAGTGGCAGTTGGACTTTATTTGTTTGTTATCTTCTTGTTACGTGAGGACATGCATTCTATTAGCAGATGTAGCAATGCTATGCGAATAGATCCGGATACATATGTGTCTGAAAATTGTCCGACGCACGTGGGGCCTACAAATTAATAAGGGATTCACGTGCATTGGACTCCCCTAAACCAATGCGTCCGGTTTTGTGTACATGAGTCTGCACACCTACTTTCTGATTGCTTAATATTTTGTGTTTTTCGGAGGGTAAACATCTGTTGTCCTTGGGATATTGGAATCCAATATGATGTTCAGCTCAAAGGAAGGTTCCATTTCCCATTCCTAAGTCCTATTCTAGGTGAGATTCGTGGGCCAGATGGTTTGGGGTGTGTTTGTTTTGTACTTGTTTTCAACTAACTTATACTATAAGGAAAGCATATGGTACTGTTTATACCTGTCAAAAATGGCAAACGCTGTTAGTTCCCTCCTTCCTCGGCCCCACCTCCTTTGGCAACCATCTGCCTCTCCTACGGGTTCGCCTCCCCTCCAGTTTTTTCCCTCTAGTCTCCCCTCCAGTTTACGTTTTGTGGGCCCATGCGACCATGCCGAAGTCGATGATCGAAACTGATTATCATGTAGATTTCGTCGAAATCATCTGATTTGCATCGATACCTGATCGAAACATATGAACAAGCAACCAACAGGTCCTATCTAGTGTGCCCAACACCATTTTGAACAAATAAATGTGTTTCAATCAGACATCAATACAAATCCGATGAATGTGATTTTTTATATGGTCACTCGTCTAAACAAGGCCTACATGATGAATGGTTCTAATGATCGAGTGGAGCCCTATATGGGCCACAAAATGCAAACTAGACTGGAGGGCAGAAACTAGAGGGGAGGCAAGTCCGTCTCCTTCGCATTTCCACCCATCTCCACCTCCGTCTTTCAAATCTTCGTTTCTAGTTTTGTAGAATCAGAAGAAAATCATTTTTTGGTTTTCTTTTGCGTATAACCTTATTCCATAACAACTAACAAGGAACTTTACTTGGGATACTTGGGATTTTGTGAAGAAAAAATAGAAAAAAACATGTCTCCTGTTTTTCTTAAAGTAAGATAGGGCATAGGAAAGAGGCCGCTATTCAAATGCCAAAACCCCAGACTACAAATCTGCAAAAACAACACTTAACCACAAGCTCCTACCAACTCTCCTTTTTCCCCTTTCCTTTCCTTCAAAGGAAGTTCCTCTTCCAACTCTCTACCTTTTTCTGGATCCAACAAAAGAATAATATTAAAAAATAATATGTGGGGGGCAGCAAAAACTGGGAAGACTAAAGCTACGATTTCCCAACGCTGTGCAGTCAAAAACTCTGAGAATTACACCGGCCGCTTTCTGAAAGAGAGGATTCAGAGAATGGATGACACGGATTAATGGAGTAGATGCTTTCAGGCAGGGACGTAAGACTCGAGCATTAGCTGTGCTGGGGAAGGCGATTTGATGTCGACAATCAAATATGTGAACTTCCATTGCTTGTCCACCTTGTCTCTGAACATCTCGGTGTAAACTTTTCCGGCTCCATGGGGTCCCCGGATATAGAAGTTCACCTGTTTAACCAAATGGTCATTTCAATATAGAAGGAAGCTTATATCCGATCTTCCCTTTGAAGAACAATTTAACCTTAGTTTCATTGTCTTACAAAGTATTCATTTACCAAAAAAAAGAGAAGAGTATTCGATTGATTTTTTGATACATGCGGAGGGACATAGGGCCGGCATTCCATTAAGGCCCTTATTTCCTCTCACGTGTTACATATCAAAACAATATCTTCTTATTAAGTGGGTAAATGTGCAAATCAAACCGACAAAATGAAGAATAATTCAGAGTTTCAGGGTTCACTGGGAGTATCCTTGTGAACTAGGCTGGCTTTTCTCATTGCTCAGGCCTCCGTGGGTAGTATAGGGTATGGGTTCGAAGTTCGTATCTTTTGCCATTATACACAACTTCCAGATGCCACAGAACAATTTTTTTGAAAATGAGTTGTGTACACAGAAATGTTGTAAGCAGGGAAGAGGGCTAATATATGGTAAATGATGTGAGATGGTAAGAAGTTACCTCAACATGCTCAACGCCATCTTCGTCAGTCCATGTCCTATTTGGTATCCGTTGGCGAGCAGCACGATTCCTACTTTCCTGGCCATAGCCAGTAACAGGAGATCCGATTCTCACCCTAACCTGATACAAAGCAAATTTAAACCACTTGGATCAGGAAAATGAAAGCATCTGGTAGAAACATGAAGCACCATAAGATAGTTCATCATTCTCAACATGAATATTGTGTTCTCTAAATGGCATGGCCATATAAAGGGAGAGTACTGACAGGAACTAAGATTTACCATAGATTCTCCTTAGTTGCTATGAAACCTTAAAAGTGCTTCCTTTAACTACGCAAGCCACCTATGTGAAGCTTCTAGTAATTACCTAAAGAATCAAAAGTCATCTCAGAACTAACATGTGAAGTATGCAGACATCCCATGGAACACGGAGCCAGCTTCAAACAGTCGAGCACACTTAGCACTGTGAACCAGTTACACTTATGCGTTGACGAATTGACACAAGCTCAGTCTATACCCAATCTTAGTTACTGTATCCCTATTGTTTCTCACCAGAAGATTTTCTCTTCTAAAAGAACAAGAAAGAAGTTGAGGCATGAATGCTCCAATAATATCAAGTCTAGCTTTGATGAAAACTCCTTAACTCTATCAACAGAAGAAATTCTAGCTTAATCAAACCTGGCCGTCATTTTGAATCCTTTCTAGAGCCTTGCCAAAAATCTTGTACCTGAAAAAAAAAAAAAAAAAGGTTTTATGAGTCTAGTTACAAAGAAGAAATGAAGGTCCTCAATATCCATTCCAAAGGCTCTACATATTTCAAACGAAATGCTAATTCATACTCTTTAGGTTCAAATATAAGTTCTTTGAAAACTGCATATCCTGCTGCAGCAGCAATTCCAAGCCCTACAAGAATGATGAGACTATAGGAAGCTCCCTCTGTAAACGTCACGGGCTTCTCTGGAATGTTGTATGTCGGAGCATCAAAGGGATCCTCAATTGTTGATATGTCTTTTCTAGTCTGCTAAAAGAATGAAAGAAAGGAGGACTTGATTAAAATTACATAAAAACCTTGACCTATGAGTGCATTTATAGTACTTGATAAGTGATTTCACATTTCCAGTTGGTATAAACCATAACTCATTCTCCAGTTGAACTATAATAATTTCAAGATCAAAGCTGTGGTTTTTATGGTTGTTTTTATATCTCATTCGGACTTTCGTAGTAATGTACAATTCTTCAATATATAGGGCCTAAGTGCTCTTTGTTTCTTATTTAGATGAACCTTGGAAATTCGAGTCAAGAAGTATCTTCCAGCAGACTGGACTCGTGCATTCTGTTTTTCTTTTGATGCCAGTACAAGTGAAAAACTGGATTAGTATGAAGTTCAACAAAACATAGTGATCCTACTTAAGCGACTCATTTCGTAAACAACTGGAGAGCTGAAACTTTAAAACTTCAGCTAATCATAGATCAGCTTCAGTCTGGGCACAGATGAAGCTGAACCAGAACTGACCAGTTCACCCTCTCTTTAGAATCTCAGTCATTCAGTATACCGAGGAGCTAATGCCTACATAAATAACAGAGAGAGAGAGAGAGAGAGAGAGAGAGAGAGAGAGAGAGACATGTTGGCAATAACAATCTTAAATTTCATTTTGGCTCAACATCCAAACCAATTGGCAGCGATGATAAGTACAATAAGGTAGTGTGCAGAGTTGCAGCTTCTCACCAACAAAATGCAAGAAATGTGCAAGATCAAGCTAAATCAATTCCAAATTCAATATCCCACCTCTGATGAATTTCGTCCCTTCTGTTCTGAAGCTGTTGATGCAAAAGTTCTAGCGAAGGAAGGACCTTCCAAGTTGTCTCTAGGGCTTCCAGTAAGTTGGAATAGGGACTGAAACTTTACTGCACTTGTTCTGCCTTGGGGCCCTCTAAACATAACAGCCGGTCCTGCCAAAAAACCAAATACTTGGAGTTGGAGGAGATACTTTTGGTTATGCATATGTTGTGTTACTCCTATGTGTTTACATCAAATGTCATGGGAAACACGGTTATCTGTTACTAAAGAAGTTTGTTAAATCCTTCAATGACTAAGACAACAAACAACGATTAACCACAGGTCCCCAAATAAATACTCACCACCAGCTCCAAGCACCTCCTACAAAACGAATAAGAACTGGTATCAATGGTGAATAATGTATGAGCTTGATGACCCAAAAAATAATGTATGAGCTATAGAACATGAAAGAAATAGCGCTGTCCACCTTAGTCTTACAGTTATTAGCAACAGAAAATCTTCTGCAATCTGACTTCAGGACTGCTTGCAACTACATGATTATCACGGAAAATACTTTTAAGTTTCATAAGAGTAAGCATCAGATCGTAAGTCACAACTATGGAATACTATCCTCTTAGAAATGGCAATAAGACATCTACAAAAGAAACAAGCTATGGAAATAACTATGAGGATGTTATCCGACTAGTACAACTAAAAGCAAGAAAACTGTCCTTCTAATTTCCTGTTGATCATTCTAGCACTGGTTTGTCATAATTCTCAGGAAATTTGAATGATAAGGGTGGAGAATTGAAGTCAAAACACTTCTCGTAGTGGTTCTCATAATGCGGCACAGTGCGTAAAACTACAATAGACTAACTAACCCCGAATTCAGTGAATTCAGTAAATTTCCAAGTTATTCAAAGTGAAACCTCATGTCTAGCTGCATTTCCAGTACGAGGGAAATGGATTGTTTCTCACACTTAAATTTCAACCAAAGAAGGCACCTTAAATAATAACTCAAGAAGCACATGAATAAAATAAAGAACATAGATGTGCTAAGGAGTTGAATTATGATCATGAAATTGAAAGTGCTTTCAAACAAATGGGAAAAAAATGTGCCAAAAGGATTGGCTACGAGCACATCAACGAGAAGAAGGGTTAGTAATAACGTAAGATATCTCCCAAGTTCTCAACACCAAGAACAACAAAAACACGAATCGTCACTCATTTCCCAACTGGTTAGTAAACATTGTATAACCATAGCAATATCGCCCGCCTCATTTTTTACCCATCACCTATTACTTCGAAGCTTTTGTAGTCTAGTTTTAAAAGTTTTAGCCTCATTATAATATAAATTGGATTCTATATCTACAAGCAGAACAGTGTACCTATGTCGGGGGGGATTGATGTTCCACTTTTGAATTCTAGCACTCAACCACTTCAGTCATACAGTTGGAGCACTTCAAACACATTCTAAATCACTTTTCTTACATTTTCCCATTGGATAACATCTCATGAGTTATTAGAAATCAAGAGTTAGGTACTTAGGTTCATGTATTTCATTTGCATTTCTTGAGCATGAACCAAGAATATCAACCAAACATAACAAGTTAACAACAACAGACACCACGAACTGTCACAAAAAGTAACAAAAATTTGAAGAAAAAAAATAAGCAAAAAAGCAAGAAGAAATCAGAGAGTGCAAGATGATATTCACAAACCCTTTTTGCAAGATGGTTAACTGCAGACTTCTCTGTGGCCACGGATGAAAAATCCAGACCCACATCAGAAACCCGCTTCGTAGGCTTATTTGCATACTCCATTAGAGAACCCAACCCACTGTATGGTTTCGAAGTAGCTGGCCATCTGTTCCTGATTGACGAAAATCCAATTCGCTTAAGATGGTGCATAGTCTCAAGGGGTACGTATAACTTCAAAAACTGCACAAGCTCTGTTGGAAATACCAGGACACCAAAAACCCCAGAAGAGAGAGAGAGAGAGAGTCGACTTGTGACCCAAAATTCGAGTCGCCCGAGCTCAGTTATCCGGATATGAGCCGACCCGGTTTCCCGTAACTATTTGTGCCTTTGTGGACCAAATTATACAGTATTTGTTAATTGGACAAATTTGGAAATTCAATTTTGATTTTGATTTTTTTCCTTTAAAACACCAGGGAGAAACATCCTGGCCTATTTTTTTTTTTTTTTGGGATTTTAAATACAACAATTGTGAAAATTTTGCCTTTGGAGAAATAGAAATTAATAGCTCTAGTTTTCGGTGAATTACATAAGATCGAAAATTCACTGGTTCGCTCTCAAAGTCATGTTTTTCGCAATTTTTATGTCTGTTTATGTATCAAAATTTATTGTGAAAGGAGTCCTAAATTTGACAACAATTTTAGTTTTTAAATTTTACATTAATTTGTTACGGATTACAAATTGACGTGGCCACAACTTGTCTTTGAAGCGATACTTGTGAGATTCTTCAGGATAATTACTTGAAAGGATTCTAGTTTACTTACATAGACAAACACTAAATTTTCTCTAGTAATTATTACAGACAGTTTTATAATGTTATTAAAGTGTCAGAAATTTGTAGTTGTTAACAATTTAATGTGGAGCTAACACTTGTGAAAGATTACCCATATCATTTGTGTTGACTAGAGAAGCAAAAAAAAATATAAAAATATAGATCGAATTTTTATTATTATATAAAACGACACTAAAGACCAAAATGACAGGTATTCATTATTTTTTCTTCTTCATTGAACCTTTTTATTTGGCTTTTGTTAGTAATTTTTTGACCTTTTCGTCTGAAAGATCAATCCAGAAAATTTAATGTGAATTGATTAAAAAAATAATAATAATAATAACACCGAAACAAAAATTGAGGAAGAACATGACCTAACAAGGGTTTTGTTTTCTTTCCAATCGTCGCCACTACGAATTACTACGCGATTACAACCAGCCCATAATCGAGCAGGTACCCTTCTCTCTCTCTCTCTCTCTCTCTCTCTCTCTCCCTCTCTCTCTCTCGTCTGTATGTCTGTTTGCTGTTTTTTATGCTTAACTGTTTAGGGCCTAGTAAATAATCACTCCTCGAAAGGCTATTGTGAATCCATTTAGTACCATTCTTTTAGTGGGGCCTTCTTCTTGCCAATTTTTTGGGGGACCTGAAGCAGTTGCTTTCTAGGGTTTTATAACTAGGGCCGACCCTCAGGATAGTGTGCCATTATCAAAGCTTGTTTTTGATCACCTGTTGAAAGGGGTTTCTGAGTCCTTACTTCAAAGAGTTCCCTGAGGACGAATTAAGGACACAATATAAATTTTCATGGTGCACAATACGACCGTTAAGGATTTGATAAAAGAGTTGGGTGTGGTTGGATTTGGTTATATTTTTGGTTCTCCCTCGGTTTCATGAAAGGTGGCAGCGCAATATTAATCTTTTTTTCCCCTCATACTTTTAATACGGTGAAAGGTCTGGTGAAGGTACAAACGAGGGGTTGGTTCAGTGGTGGAAACTCAGACTTCGTTGGATTGGATTCAAGTCCCCATAAGCCCTTATTGGGGTTAAACACACTCCTAACCCCTCCACACGTGGTGGGACTTTAGCTTTGGTCCCAACATAGGTGCGGTGGGGTCCCCTATACAGTGGTGTGGTGTGTTGTGGTGTGAATACTCTCTGACGGAGGTGATGGGTACCAAACCTGCACTTCAATTTGTTGCATTAAAAGAGAGGTCTTGTGAAGGGTTGGAGATGCCCTAATCCAATCAAGGGTAAAAAAAGAGAAAAAGGGTAAACCGAACGTTAACCATTTGAATAGATATCCCACATGCGCTTTGTTTCAACTTCTTGGGAGTGAAGGTATATTAATTAAGGCCATTTAACATATAGGAATGCTACTCAAAACATATATTCTGAGGTAGTTAACCAAGTCTAGTTTCTGTTTGTATCCTTGTAGATGGCCAGGTGGGATGAGATTCTGTCCCTTCCCGTACAGAACCCTCCGAACTTGGAGTTCTCTTCTGATGATCTTGTGTGGAGCAAGGTGGAAGGTTGGCGGGACAATATAGACACAGTTGCACTCATTCCCTTTGCCAGAGTGGATGATTTTGTCCGAGGTGAATCCTCTAATAAGGATTGCCCAACGAGGTTCCATGTTGAAGCAAGGAGGCGTAGACCTCCAGAGATGGCTTACAAGCCTAAGGTTGATGGCATTCTTGAATATATCCTGTAAGTCTTTTATTTTTGTCTCTGATAATTCCTCTTACAAAGGAACTTACTTTTCCTACTGCATTTGTAATTCAATCAATCACTGGTCAATGGAAAAAGAGGTAGTTAATTCAGCCAATCTTCTTATCCTTCTAGGAAAAATTGTTGCATAAAATGCATTCTATAACAATCATGTCATATTTCCCTTTTGATCCTTGAGTATTCTCTTAGAGAGTTAGAGCCCATTTTACCAAATGAATTAATTGCATAAATTTTAACCAGTCTTTTTTTTGTCACCCAAGCAACCTTGTTGATTCCGTAGGTATTGGTGCTCCTTTGGTCCAGATGATCACAGAAAGGGTGGCATTGTTCGGCCCAGCAGGAGTACTTACGTCGCAAAAAATAAATCTGCCGGTCGGCCAAATACAAAGAGAGGGTGCACTTGCCACTTCATTGTGAAACGCTTAATTGCCCAGCCTTCAGTTGCGCTTATCATATACAATCAGGATAAACACGTGGACAAGAAAGGGTTGCCGTGCCATGGTCCACAGGACAGAAAGGCTGCTGGAACTCGTGCTATGTATGCCCCATATATCTCGGAGGATCTCCGCCTCCGCATCTTATCTCTACTATATGTTGGGGTTCCAGTGGAAACCATAATGCAGAGACATAATGAATCAGTGGAAAAACAAGGGGGCCCATGTAACCGTGATGATCTTTTGACTCACCGATGTGTGCGGAGACAGGAGAGGAGCATTAGACGGTCTACGTATGAATTGGATGCAGATGATGCAGTCAGTATCGGCATGTGGGTTGAAAGCCACCAGAATCATGTTTTCTTCTTTGAGGATTTCTCTGATTCTGATCCTTTTGTCTTGGGTATTCAAACAGAGTGGCAGTTGCAACAGCTGATACGGTTTGGTAACCGTGGTCTTATCGCTTCTGATTCGAGGTTCGGAACAAATAAATTGAAGGTTTGTTTTCCAATTTGCATGTTTAATGTTGTTATCCTGTCATTGTCCGTATTTTCCTGGTGTGTAAAATACATCAGAAGCTTGCTATGCTATTCTCTGCTCACTGCTCTTTTCTGGTTTTGTTTGAAGTATCCCATTCACAGTCTCGTTGTTTTTAACTCGGAGAACAAGGCCATCCCAGTAGCATGGATAATAGCTCCAAGATTTTCAAGTGGTGATACCCATAGATGGATGAGGGCTCTTTATAACAGAGTGCACACAAAAGATCCTATGTGGAAGTTGGCTGGGTTCATAGTGGATGATCCTTTGGCTGATATCCTCACAATCAGGTCGGTTGACGTCTTTATAATATGCTCCTCTTGAGTGACATGTCCAGGATTTTCAAGTACAAGTTCAACTCTTTTGACCTGCCACCAGCCAGTGGTGCTGAAGGTGTCCATCAAGTATATTCTTGACTGAAATTGGGCTCAATTGGCTTTCAGCATACACATATTGTTTGATTGGCGGGGTTGGACATGGGATACAATTATGAAGTGGGGAATATCTTATTTTCATCATCTACGTTCCACAATTAGTGGAGGAATAGCATATT
This sequence comes from Rhododendron kiyosumense, assembly GCA_019656275.1. Taxonomy (NCBI): domain Eukaryota; kingdom Viridiplantae; phylum Streptophyta; class Magnoliopsida; order Ericales; family Ericaceae; genus Rhododendron; species Rhododendron kiyosumense. The sequence continues at coordinate 952,441 of BPLS01000171.1, read as the reverse complement.
CACTGGATAACCAATCCCACAAAGAGAGAACCCGCCTAGGTCACAGTGCCCAATACAATATCTGTCTTTCTACCAGGAAAAACATGGGATAATTTAGTAGGCGTAATCCCCTCTCATTGGGATTATTTATCTTTGGGATTTCGTGTCACGCCATTATTAGTTCAACCATTTAAACATAGGCATATAGTGAGGAGGAAAATTTGCGTCGAAATTAATTGATTCAGATGACAATTAGGTTTCTAACACACTCATTGCCTGCAATGCTCTGTTTTCACTTGCTGAGTCCTAAGTGCATGTGAGTCGACGTGAACTGTTTTTCCGATGCACCACCTCATATATACGTTTTTGCACTGCGTAAAGACTTTGAGAGGTGGCATTTGACTGTTCAGATCAACTAGCGTGCAGACACCTTATTTGCTTGATTTGGATATGGCCTTGAATGTTTTTGTTTGCATCTTTTCTCAGGGAAGTCTTTCAGTGCTCTATATTGATATCCTTTTGGCGAGTTCGTCACGCATGGCACAAGAACTTGGTAAAGACATGCTCGGATATTGCCCTACGCGCAGAGATATCAAGACGGCTTGGTCAGGCAGTACACAGTGTCTGTAGAGGACATGGAGCTGTGGATTTGTTTGTGGATTTCATGGAAGATTTCATTGATGGATCAGATTTTATGGATTACTTTAAGGCGGTCTGGTATCCTAGAATAGGTTAGACACTTAACCTATTCAACCATGGTAGTTTTCTTTGGGTATAATTTTTTTTCCCTACTGGCTGAATTTTTTGTATTTGTATTTTTCATCCAAATTATGGGGGGATTATAAAACCCAAGGGTTCCTGTTTGGGTATAGTGCTCTGCCAAACTAAATTTTAATAATTGCTCTAATTGTGTTAACTTTTAGTTTTCCGTGTGGTGAATTATGTGTTTCATTATGCCTCAGGTTCGTGGACTGCTGCCCTGAAGACTCTTCCGCTTGCAAGCCAAGAGACTTCTGCAGCAATGGAGTTTTACCACAACCAGATGAAGCTTAGGTTGCTAAATGAGAGAGCCCCGTGTGTTTATCAACGTGCTGATTGGTTAGTCGATAAGTTGGGCACTAAAGTCCATTCGTACTTCTGGCTTGATGAGTATGCGGAAAAAGATGATTTTGTGCGATATTGGAAGGACGAATGGAAGAGTGGTTTGACATCTTGGCGCAAGTCATTAGAAATTCCAGACTCTGATGTTGTCACGGAGGGTAAATGGGTAAAAGTTATTGATCAGGAAAACCGAGATAGAGCTCATGTTGTACTTAACCCAGGTTCAGAGTTTGCAATCTGTGATTGCAGTTGGGCAGAAATGGGGAACCTTTGTGAACATGTTTTCAAAACTATGAAGGTTTATCGTGGTAAAGGGTTTAGTTTGCCATCTGTCAGCATGTTTCAGTATAAACAAGCTTTGATTAATTTGTTACAGTGCCCACCCCATGATTCTTTGATTCGGGATCATGCTGTTTCCCTTTCTGTTTGGGTGCAAAAGCAGTTAGATACAATGGTTGATGTAGAAGGTGAACTGACCACTGTGGATCCTACCGAGGCACAAAATGTTGGGACACTTCCTGTTAATCAAGAGAGAGTTAGGATGAATGAGAATCACAGTACAAATGAGATCATATCATCTGGTGCTGAAAATGGCCTGGGTGATTTGTGTGGTAATTTGGTTGATCAGCAAGATAGTAAAAATGGCATTTGTGGTGAACGAAATGGAACAAAAACTTCTTGTTGTGAGATGGAAGTTGATCAGGTATCATCGGGATTATTCTCTGTTGATGATGTTGTATTTGCTAATGCCATTACAGGAAATGGAGAGAGAGTGTTGATTGACGTAGGACCGGACATAGGTAAGAATCTTGCTTCTACAGGCAATTCATTTGCAAATCTAAATGGTTTTGAAGATGATATGTTGGAGAAAGATTCTTATGAAAATGCTATGGATATAGATCGGCAATCAGTTCCAGTAATTGTGTCTGAAGATCAATGCACAATTGTCCATCAAAATGGTGTTCACAGCAATGACAAAGAACCATCAGTTATTCCCAATGTAGTGCATGTTGAAGCTGCGGCTCAGATTGAAGAGAATGCGGGGATGGGCGTGCAAAATAAGAGTGGAAGTTCAAGTCAAAACCATATCTCTACGGATGATGTTGATGTCCCATTAGTGGGGCTTCAAGATAGCACAGCAGAGGATTCCAATCTTGGTCAAAACGGAAAGGAAGTGGATTTTCCTTCAATAAGTGATAATGCTTCGGCAGCCGTCTCTGTCCCTGTTGCCAATGATTCGCAACTGGTTGATGTTGTTGATGCTGCAAGTGGAACTGACAAAAATCAAGGCGCGTGCCCACAGAATAACACAAGTCAGAATAGAATCTCCAAGGATTGTACTGTGCTGCTAGAAGGAATTCAAGTTACCACTGTGGAAGATTCCAATATTTGTCATGATTTAACGGAAGGAAGTTTCAGTCCCAAAATACAGAATACTTCTGGATTTGCTTCTGTCTCTGCGTCCATTGATGCACAGCTGGCCAATGTGGTTGAAGCTGCACGTGGAATTGAAGAGAATAGGCAGATGTGCCACCTAAAAGAGAATGGAAGCACTAGTCCTATCATATCCTTGATGGATAATGAACTTCCATCTTCAGGGTTCAGAGATAGCAAAGCAGAGAATTCCAATCCTGGTCATGATACAAAAGGTACTGACAACATGATGCTTCGGTGCCTGGAATCAAGTCAAGCCTCCTCACTAAAATCAAATTCAAGTCAGTCACATCATCCTCGCATTGAGCCCAGAACTCATGAGAGAAGCACATCCGTGGAGCTGCCTTGTGTTGATGAACCTTCTGCTGTTAGATATGGGGATGAAGAACATGTTGTGTATTGCAATTTTCCCGTTGAGGTGGCCGAGGGAACTGTTCTGGTGGAGTGTTTCCAGGGAACTGTTTCAGTGGAGTGTTCGCAAATCTCACCTGTGAGGGGTGTATCTCACGAGTATCGGAATGCTTCTGCCGATGTTGCAAGTGGTGATGGTTGATATTGGTGCTCTCCCTTTCTCCATGTACATACTTACCAATTACCATGGATCCGAATTATACCTTATCCTGTTAAGCAACTTTTTTTAGGTACCTTTTCTATTGTTGCTGCAATTCTATGATTGTTTTAACTCACTTCTGGTCATTACGAGCGGAGAAGTACCTTTTCTTTTGCCTTGACACTTGGCAGCTGATAAATAGAATAGTTTTGAGCAGCTTGTAATACAATGTTTTTTTTAATTTTTTTTTTGGCTTTATCTGTGCAACTATACTCAAAATAAAGATGAGAGAAAGAGATGGGTCAAGTGAAGATGGTGAAGTTATATGTCATACTAACATGAGCATTTGATTCCCTTCAGGGGTTAGGAATGTTGTAGAGGAGTAAACATACAACATTATGCATGGATTTTTTTGATGATTTTTTGAACTCTTCTTATATTATGCATGGATTTTTTTTTTACACCTTGCAAAAGAAGCTTGAGGTATTACAGAGCTTGTTTGTTATGTGAATCACCTTTCTCGGATTTGGTTATTAGCCTTGAGAAAGATTCATCTATTGTAGTTCTGTGGGATTTGATTCGAAAATTGTTCACATTGTAGAAAAGCATGGCCAGTGCAGCTTGCTGACTTGGGTGCAACTAATGCCTTACTCACTGCTTCAACATTCGGGAGGTACTTTTTACTTGTGTGTTTGTACAAGTTGTTGGACACGTTACTATTAGATTACTGGTTTTGTGAAATATAGCTGTTGAGCTTGGCTATTGTGTTACTGCAGGCTAGGAAACAAGCTCTGACACATCCGTGCCCCGAGTCCCAAATGGTGTGGTTTGGACACCCAAATGGTGTGGTTTGGACACGTTTGGAGTGTGCCCATGCTGCTGATCTTGGCAATGCAACACACCTTCTTTGTGAGAAACATGGAAGGATTGGAAGGATGTTGGAAACTTGGAAGAGGAGATAGTGAGACACATGCTCTCAGATTCGTCAATGGCTCATTGCCTATGTGTTCTTGATCTTATTGAGTCATTTCCGGCTTCCATTAGAGTGGTGATATATACAGCACAAAGGTTCATTTCTATTTCTTGTGTTGTAACAGAAAATGAAACAGCCCGCTTCTGGTGTTCGCAGCCACAAGGATCAGGATTTAGTTCGTTATTGTTAACTTGTTTCTTTTAACCTGATTCATGATTTCGATGTCAACTGCCACTTAATGGTTGCAATTCGGAAGGGCTAAACTTTTTAGGTCAATGTATGAATATCCTGCTTATGCATTTCTTCAAGGATCTAGCACATTTCTGCTTCATTTCAACAATAGCGATTGAACATGACTGGAGGTGAAATATTAGGAGAAAAAAGTAGATGAAATATTAGGCGAGATACAGAAAAGATATTTCCTCATTTCAAAGGCACGTAACAGTTACAAATGCAAACGGGAAGAAAATTTCAGAGGCAACTGCAATTTTCTTTAGTGTCAAGTCAAACCACATCGGATTTATTTTGAGAGCAGAATAATATTTTTGTCAATCTTCCGACAATTTCAATTACCTGCCTGAAAAGGAAAACAAAAAAAGCAAGAAGGAAATTTCTGGGGATAATCAGGATATATGATCACAAAAGGAATTCTGATGTGCAGGCAGATTTGCCGGTAATGCATGAAGGGATTGTTCACATAAAATCTGCCTGAGCCAAAGGATCATTGGCCATGGTGCTCGAGGGAGCGTATCTGATACCGGTTCGACCCTTTGGTATAAGCTCAAAGTCCCCAGCAGTAAACGACTTGTCATCACCAAAGGAGATGGGTCTTCTTGAGTGCGCATATGCACAATATTCTACTTCGTATACTAATACGTCCTTCAAAAATGTAGAAAATGCAACCCCAACTCCTTCCCCTGCACAAAATATAGGCATGCTTGAAAAACATGGGAAAACAATCACAATTGATTGTGCATATAAACAGAGATTGGTGGTGTCCGATGAAACTCTTCGTAAGTTGAAACATGAAAATCAAAGCACCCGTCAAGAGAATTTTGGAAGATAAGGGAAACATTTTATTTGCATTTTACTATCTGGACATATAAAAAAAGATACAGATCACCAAATGTGGAACTTACAGATCTCATGTTTTCGTAAAGCATGTTATTGATGGTACTAAACCTGACAATAAGATACCAAGAAATGATACCCAAAAAATGAAGCTTACCGTGCGAGACAAGCAAAATATTTTCTGAAGGGTATTTATCTGCCAGAGCCTTAATAATCTGTGCGTATCTATCCCTTGCACCCATTACTGTCTCTTCCCACCGTGGCAACTGAAGTAGCTCAAGGAAGTAATTCTAGTCAGTGCTAGCAATGGTTTTGCAGATGTTGCGTCTTTAATACTATACAATAGCTAGAAATTTTCAAGTACAAATGAAACTTCTTTTTAAATTTACTGGCTGGAGTTGGAATGGAAGTGGGAAAATTCAGATTAACTGTTTGTACCTCTGGATACACTTTTTCCACAGAGTGATCCACTGTCCCAGCAGGCAACAGAGCTTCAAGCTCCGAGATATTGAAACCAAAATCACCATCTTTAGGAGCCACATTAGGTCTTATGGCTTCCCTGTTCAACATCTCGCATAGTCCATACTCAATAGAGACCTGAAAAAAGTCGAAAGGGTTTAACCGGGAAACTGATGCGAATTTTTTCTCTTATCATTACTAAATATGAACAAAATCAGACACAATGGGAAGAATAGTACCAAAAGATGTACAATATCAATTATCACTGATATGAACAAAATGACAAATTACACTGATTTGATTTTATCTTTATGAATGCAAGGGACTTTTCTGCATCAAACTTTTTAGCAACTTCTTAGGATTTCCACAACACCAAATTGAACAAGATCATAAATCAGGGGTCCAAACAGAAATGAAAAAATATCTCGAGTTAGCTGGACCTTCTGGGCTACTATATCTGATAAGATTTGGGTAGTTTCCCACAAGATAGCGTTTGGACATAAACGTGACCAGATCCAAAACTACTGCTTTGGTATACAGCCTAGCAGCAGAGTATGTCTAATTGCTACTTCATTGTTGAGTTTGCTCCAGAATCAATCCTTCGTTGTATTTCGGTTCCATCAACAAATGGGCAGGCCATGTGTTCAGCGTACCAGCAACTATTTCCGCTGGATTGTAATGAGTGAACTCGATCTTTCTTTATCTGAGGTTATCAACAAACCCAAGCTCATTAAGGGTGAAGGTTATAGCTACATGGAAAGTCGCTTTTTGCTGTCGGATCCTGAAGAAGACACAAACTTAAGCTTTGTGTTCGAAGAGGAAGTGTATGCTTTTACGATAGGAACCCTAACAGCTTCTCTAAACACCTTTTTCCGTTTGAAACAAGATAATGGAACCTATGGTCAAAACCTAATTGCTAGCATTATTCCGAAGTACCAAAAAAAAACACCTAATTGCTAGCTCAACGCTAGTTAAGACAGAATCCAGTCTACGGTAATTGTTAGTATCAACCACATCGTTTTGTATGAAGTATGACTTCCACTGTCCATGGCAAGTCTAGTATTACAACAGTTCTTCCCCCTTCAATCAGAAACTTAAAGTTGTGGGTATAGGAAATTATCTCATAGCCACTAAGATCACCAAAACTTAATGACTTTTGAGAGGCATACTAAAGTATGCACGAAAAAGTTTCACACCTGGAACAAATATCTGTTCAGCTCAGCCATATAACTCAAATTTCACAAGTCCATGCACGAATTTCACTAAATACATCAAAATAATCACCACAAATTGATAAATTATGGCAAAATAAGCTACAGATAAATCCACAAAGCAGCCAATTGCTTCTATGACAATATCACAACTGAATCAAAATTAACTTAACATAACCAGTCATACCTACTCTGTCAGAGCATCTCCGGCCCAGACTCTTCTTCTTCTTCTTCCTTTTTTTATTTTTATTTTTAACATTAACAAAAATCTGAGCAAACCCTCTTAAAACCCCTCCAGTATTTGACTCAAACCGATACAAACTAAGTTTTATTCAAATCAAGGGAGACTCAATTTTTTACTTATATTTTAAAAGGCTATTTCTTCTTTGCCAAATTTAAATCTGGCCATTACTAAAGTTTTTACTCAAATTTATGCAAAGATTTGACTTTTTCCATTGGAGTGCTTCATATCAAACAAAGCTTAACTTTCAGATTTGAGTAAAAGCATAAGTAAGGACTGGAGATGCTCGCCTTCACTCTATTCTCAAGTCAAGCTCAAAATTTGAGTGAAAAACTTAAATTCATCTCCAATCATTTTCTCAACTCATTCCAAATCGAACAACTACTCAGACTCATACGACATTCCCAAATCAAGGGAGACCCTTTTATTTACTTAAATCCTATCCCACCCAAACGTGACACTTATCATATTCTATCTAAATTTACTATCTCTACCTTTTACTTTCCACTTAAAAGTTGACACATGGCCATTCTACAAACATTTGAGTTTGTCAATTGGAATGAGTATATCAAATGGAACTTTTGAGTAAAATTCTAAGTCCCTGGAGATGCTCTTAGCGCCTATTTGATTGACTGGATTCCACATGCAATCAGTTTACAAATCTGGTGGAAGGTCATTTCCGGCCTCTACAGGCAACAATTGATGGAGGATTACATATCGATTGAATATCTAATCTCACAACAATCCGACACACCATCCATACGCAGTACCTCCTAGAGGTGTGGTATTGCTAATCCCTTCCTTTTAATCTGTTGGGATTAATTATCTTACAGACACTACTAATCACTGCCAATCAAACATAGCCTTAAACTTCAATTGTGACATGATTAGTCACTGGAAAAACAAATTGTTTCCAGATTACACCAATCAATCAATCAATTACACACGCGCGCGCGCGCGACACACACACACACACTATTATTATAAAGGTAACACCCATTTGTCAACGTCAGTTATGAGGCTAGCTCACAATTCTTTTCCCCAAAATATCGTCTTGGCAGCCTAAAGAAACTGCCAAGAAGAAAAAAATGAACTTTATCTCCCCAATTTTCTTCTTTTCCATTTCATTACACATAATCTCAATTCAAGATTTTCCTCTTTCCATCTTTTGCATAACACGAGGCGTCTAGTATATGTCTATTACTAATATGGTGTGAATGTCAATTTTGAGGCAGGCTCACACTTTTCTTCCCCAAATTACCCCTGTAATCGTCTAGAGAAACTGCCAAGAAGGGGAAAAAAAACTTGCCACCCCAAAATTCTTCTCCCCTCTTTTCTCTCAAATTAAATTTAGATTAATTTATTCAATATTTTCCACTTCCTATCTTTTGCCTAACACGATTTGCAATATAAATTCGCATCACATAGACATAAGCATATATAGGACAAAAAGATGAGACCTTGAGTTTGGACGGATCGATTTGGACCCCGTCGGAGGTCATGCGGTCCGGATCGACGACGACGTCGTCGACGGCGCAGAGGGCGGAGACGACCTCGG
>BPLS01000171.1:910880-928151 GCA_019656275.1 Rhododendron kiyosumense | reverse complement strand
CTCTCTCTCTCTCTCTCTCTCTCTCTCTCTCTCTCTCTCTCTCTCTCCTGCATTCTCTTCCCCAAGTGCTAAACAATTTGTTCCCGTAACACCCCATCTCTTATGGTCATCAAGCAAAACTTTTTAGACCAGATCTTATACGGGAAAAGAATTTCGTTTGAGAAGGAACTAATTAATAATCAAGCATTTCTAAAAGATGAGAGAACCAAGTGCACCGTATGTCTTCTTTACTTACCCAAAAAGGCTGTGAGAGAGAGAGAGAGCCAATCCTGTGTTCATGGAGATTTGAATTCGTAGATCAATTTTAGGTTCAAAAGTTTAGAATCCTTAGTTAGAAAACAGGTGGTCTCTTTTGCTTAATCGAATCCAGAAATTTTTTTCCTGGACCAATCAATTACTAAGCTAGACTGAATCACAAGATCGAACCCATATAAACCCAATCAAATATCAAGTCCAACACTAGAAAAGAAAACAAGTCTCTAATCTGGTCCCTCTTTGATTATTGTTGCAGCTCACGTACTTCTTGTAGGTGGAGGAAGAAACTTGAAGATCGAAGAAAATGAATTTAAGAAAACAGAGGAGAGACAGTTACCAAAAAAAAAACCAGACAGAGGAGAGAGAGAGTGAGAGTGTGTTTGGTCAGAGGGGTATCACGTGACTACATGAGCTAGCACTCCAATTACGCCCCAAAACGATGTCGTTTTGGGGCGCTGCTGTTTGCAGTGAATTTCACTCATTGCAGGGACTCGGGACCAAGTTCGGACACTTAAAAAAGAGGGTCGTGTGTCCGTGTCCGACACGTGTTGGACACGACAGTACTCCTTAATTCCAACGTGTCTTTTACCGTGTGAGATGCTAAATTCCGTGGTCCTTGAAAAATAAGTTTAGGAATGTGTTTCTACTAATCAACAAGTTGAAAACTAGAGGTTTTTTTAATTTTGTCCTTATTTATATTTTTTCCGCGTTTGTTTGTTTTGCGTCAAGTTTTTAGGTATTATTGGTTCTCTGAATGAGAAGAATCAAAAAAGTAAAAAATTATAATTTTTACACAAGCATTTTTTGAAATATATAAGAAAAAGCTCACAAAGTCAGCTTTTAGACTTTTCTTGGATATTTTCCACAAAAAAAATTGGGTAAATGTCGAATTTTTTTTTTTTTACTCTTTCGATTTCTCTCATCGGGATAAACCAATAGAACATAAAATTTTGGCACAAAACTAAATATAAATAAATAAATAAATTGAAGTTTACAACTTGTCGTGGAAACACCCAAAACATGCTTTTGTCCAAACTGACTTGTAGACCGCAGAATCTGGTCTGCATGAAATTTTACTGGGACCCACTAACATGTGCTCCATACGTACCATTTCCACAGTATTATGACTTTGGACTCTGAGAAATTTTTGGGTGCCGACCAATTCCACGCGGTGGTATTCATCGACAATTCCAACCGTTTAAACGTGTTTTGGATTTTCTAAATTTATTCTTTCTCTCTCTCACCTGACCACTCTCTCTAAAATCTGAACTTTTGGATGGCCGGGACTGCCGAGCACCCAAAAACTTCTTGTGGACTTGGGTGCAGTTACTTTAAACTTCCATCCAATTTTGTCTAGTTTTAATTTTCGGGTTAATCTCGGGTTCACAACAATTACCGAAACCATTCATTTTATAGAGTTTGTCAAGTATTTCAAGTATGAGAAAAAATCATATTTACTGGATACCGATCAATGACTCATCCGAAAAAATTTATATATCATGAAACAAATGGTTTTGTGTACAATGCATTTGTCTCGATATAAATTCAAGGTGAATGTACTCCTACTCCGATATGTCATTGATAGGTATTCAATGAATATAATTTTTTTCATACTTCAAAAAGTGGACGAGTTTAACAAAATGAATAGTTTCGATCATTGTTGTTAGCCCAAGACGAACTCACAAAAATGAGGACTAAACCAGACTGGAAGCTAAACTGGACTAGACTTGAGTCCCATGTCTGTGCCCTTCTTCAAGATCCACGTTTGCTTTAAAATTCTCAAAGAAAATAGTGGAAATTGAATAGTGTGATTAGAGGACTATAAACTTTCTTCTGTTGATTAAAAAAAAAAAAACAAAAGAGGACTATAAAATTGTGAAATTAATCATGGAATTATTCGTAGGCAGTCATATGAATGTGTTGCAACTTTGCATCACTTTGTCGTTATCCCTAATTCACGATACACTTCTCGAATAGTACGTTTGTGTATTCATGGCATGCATATCCCTTTTTTTTATTAATTTGTAACATCTGCACATAAACTCATAACAAAATGACTATATACAATTAGTTAAATCAATCTGGGGCCCAATTTCGTCATGAATTTGTGTGCAAATATTTTTTTTGGTATCAACAAAGAACATCATATATATATATAAAGAAAAGAGTACAGGATTTTAACAAACGTAATAACAAACACAACTGTGCTATCGTCTAAGATAGAGGACACCGAAATTGTGTGCAAATATTATGAACTTATATACACATCTAATAGCCTAAATGTAACGGCGACTTAAGAGATTCATGCCATAAGCATTTAACTAAAGAATGTGTATTGTAGGATATTTCAATAAATCTATTTTGAAAAGTTTAAATATCATACTTGAAAAACTTTCGCCCTCAATTGTGAGTAATTATTCAGTGGTAGGGATGGCAACAGGGTAGATCAGAGGCGGATATTGACATATCCGAATCTGAACCTTCCATCCGACCTCCGAATCCGCCCCGATCCCCGATCGGATATATTTTCTTACCTTCGAATCCGCCCCAAACAGAGAATGGAGATCCGATCGGAGATTTGGATATCCAAATTTGAAAAAAAAAAACCAAATTTTTTATCAAAAAGAGTATTCGGGGACCAATCGAGACGGATCGGATCGGATCGGAGGCAGACTTACCTCCGAATCCGATCCAATCTCTGAATTTTTTTAAAAAAATAAATCCGAATCCGCCCCGATATCGAAAAAATCTTTGAAAAATCCGATCCGTTCGGGATGGATAACGGATCGGATATGGACAGATCGGCCGAGATGGCCATCCCTATTCAGTGGGCTGTGGTCATCGTCGCGTATTGCTATAACTCTCTCCATGACACACATCTCACATGAATGTATAGTTGTGGAGGTCAAGAAATGGAGCAACACGCAGTGGTGCTCGAGAAGCATCCTATAAGTTTTGGCCAGTACTACTTATTATTATGCCTCTTATTCATTTTAGATCCTCTCATAAAAAGTCAGGTTTTCCTTGGTTAATTCTTTCTAAATCGCTGGACATATTTTTTTTGTGTTAGTGTTCAATGATTTCATCAAGACAAGAGAGACAAAAAAATATATATATTATTAAATTCTATGGCCAGGAAAAAAAAAAAAAAACACAGTGACAAATTTAGCCCATGATTTGAACATGGCAGTCAACAAACGAAGCCTAGCATTGCCAACCATAGCGAAGCCCCCGTCATATGCTAAGAAGCTCTCGGACACATGTTGGACGCTAATTACACCCCTCAGACACTCTCGGACACGTGTCCGATACTCTCTTTTTCGTGTCCATAATTGAAAAATAAAAATCTTAATTCGGACATGTGTCGATCCGACACTCTTTCGACTATGACACTTCTTTGGCTTCTATGACTAAGAAATAAATATGTGATCGATACTTCTTAGGTGCTTGCTTACATGCGACTTCAAAACATATATCGAAATTAGACATTGTTAAGGATTTTTCGAGGATTTCTAACCGTGCCCAAGTCTTATTTTTTAAGATTTCTTGAATTTCCTGTCAACTAAATTCTTCATGTCTTGGTATCTTATTTCTATAATTTTGGGCGGCACTGATGGTGATGTATATACTCCTATTTAGGATATATATATATATATAATTGAGCGTATCCTTAACGTGTTTGTGTCCTATATTTTGCCGTGTCGTATCCGTGTCTTGTGTTCATATCCGTACTTCTTAGATCTAGAGGCAAAAAATTAGGGCACGCTGAGACCAATTGTAAACTCAAAAAAGTCAATACGTGTGTCGGACACATCGATACGAATAAATTCAGTCAAAGTAAAGGATCCATGTAGCATAGATCTTGGGTATTTACTACTGTGTTTTGGATTTACTCCGGCATGATGGATACAAATTAAAAGTTTCTACCTTAAAGAAGTCCTAGTCCAAAAAAAGACATGTGTACGGTATGATGCCCCCACAAGGGGCCTTAAGCCAGCTTTCATGAATCATGACAAATAATAGGACCTTGTTTGGAACAAAAACAAGGAGACAGGGGTCCACCGGACTACCAATTATAGGATATACAATTTTACCTCCCATCAGATTTATCTGAAGCATGTTTAATCAGGACAGCATGTATCTTAAATCAAACATTGGTATTTGATCACCTTCAATATATGATCTAATCTGATGCTCTTATTGGGCCAGATAAACGGCCCGAACGCTTATAGTATATGTCCTACCACCATCCAAGAGAGAGATCCAAAATAGTAGCACTACTTCCATACATGTGAAAAGTGGGAAAAGGGTTGATCATCAAACATGGAGCTAACCACAAGAAGAAACATTGACATAAAGAAGAAGAAAGGAGAAAGAAGAAGAATATATATTCCAAAAACAAAGTTATAAGTAAAAGAAAAGAAAAGAAAAGAAAAGACATTTATGCCTTGTTCTCTTTAGTTTTTGAAAAGAATTTTTTGAAAAATTCCCCCTAGATTCCTCCTACTTCCAACATTTCTCTCTCTATCTCTCTCCACTTATTACCCCTACTATTTTTCAAAAAACTTTTCAAAACACAAACCAAACACAGCATAAATTTATAATGCCACATGGGTATATAACAAGATAGCTGAACTGTATTCCCCCTTTAGTATGGCCCCATACTTCCTTTTTCTTCTCTTTTAAATTCACCTCCAAATTTATTGACAAATCATAAAAGCAACCCCCCAAGCACTCTCTTTTTTTTGTGCCCTCATCATTCACATTCTTTTTCCCTGGCTACCAGTACTAGTGCTCTCCTCTCTTATCATGGGAGAACAATATTTCAACATAGAGAGCCAGACTCAAGCTCAAGACCACCTCCCTTCGTCTTCCTCTGCCACCACCGCCACCGCTTGCTCTGCCGTGTCTAGCGCTTCTTTTTCGCCGACTCACGATGGATCAAAATTGGGTTCGGCTCAGAAAGGCTTGAAGAGAGATGAAGAAGCGAAGACCGGCAATGAGAATAGGAAAAGGCACAAAAGTGAAGGGGATGATGGAAAACATCCGACTTATCGCGGAGTGAGGATCCGAAACTGGGGGAAATGGGTATCCGAAATCCGCGAGCCGAGGAAGAAATCGAGAATATGGCTCGGGACATACCAGACGGCTGAAATGGCAGCTCGAGCCCACGATGTGGCGGCTTTGGCCATCAAAGGTAAGTCAGCTTATCTCAATTTCCCTGAGCTGGCTCACGAGCTTCCCCGCCCCGCCACCACCTCACCTAAGGACATCCAAGCGGCTGCTGCCAAGGCCGCAGCCGCAATCTCCGGCGAAGATACGGCTGGAGCCGAGCCGAGCCCAGCCACAATCCCATGTTCTCACTCCTCTACTACTCTGTCATCGGATAACACTCAAGAATCATTGGATTCTCCATCAAATGGCGATGATGATGATACATTTTTTGATCTACCTGATCTCACCATCGATATCGCGGATCCAAGCGATGGATATTGCTGTTACCTCAATTCGTCGTGGCAGCTGCCTGGATCCGATATCGGCTTCCGGCTCGACGAGCCGTTTTTATGGGACTAGTACAACTTCTATCACTACTACTGTAAAGCTTTCATGTTAATAGCACTAACTTTCCAAGTTTCAATTTTATTTAGAGTGGCACAAAATAAAATTAAAAAAAAACCCATAATTCATTCTCTCTCATACTGAACTCTCTAATTCACATTTATGAGACTCTGTTCGAAATCCTGTGGTTTTGAAATCTCAATTCACAAGTGAGAGAAAGTACATTGGGATAGAGAATGAACTTTTGGAGATAAGTTCCCACTTCAACAGTTGGTGAATGAGAATGCCAAATTTGGCAAGTGAGGATGTTCTTGGTTTCTACTTTGGTTCAAGTTTTGATTTGCGTATTGAATGGGTTGTAGGTACATTCTTGTTTTTGCTAACTTACTCCCCTAACATGACAGTGGTGGTTTACCTTTCATAGATACAAAATTGAGCCAATCATGTAAACAAATGACGAGTTCCTCTCCAAGTCAGAGTCGGCCCTGAGCTAATTAAAGCTTAAAGTAGGGTCGTTTAGGCCCCCGAAATTTACGGATTTTAAGGGGTTCCTTCTATTTTGCTACTCCTTATAATAGTCCAATAACAAAAGAACCACATTTTTAATCTCCATTTTAGACCCACGATAAGTCAGGGCCGGCCCTGCTGCAAGGAATGATTTTTTTGGCTATCAAATGGAGCAAGATACAGAGGTGGTTTAATTTGTCCTTTAACCTTTGGAAGAGTTTGGGGTTGAGTTTCTTTGCTTCTGAAGCTACCCATGAGTCATATATTACATAAATTACTATTTTTCTATACCCCTCTGGTGAAGACTTAAATCACTTCAATAACCAACTGTTACCAACCTTACAAAATTTAGCTGTCCCTCAATTATTTTTGCAGAAAGACAATTCGAAATGCATCAGAAGGTGACATTGTCACATTGACAAGTTCCTACTCATTTTTATCTATCAAATCACTTGGCTAATCTTGTCTATATGAGGGAGGAACTTTTGCATACGTCACGATTTTTAATATCTACTCGTGTTTAAACAGTTTAGATAATATTTCGTTACGTACCCGTTAATGTGAATACGTATGTTAGTATCCGAAAGTCAACAAACTACTGAAATGCAATTATGATTTCAGTCGTACGTAATGGTTATCAGTCAATAAAAATTCTCAAAATAGATGAAATGGGATATTATATTGTTTACCTTAAATGGATTGTCCTTAGCATCATGACCTCCAAAGTGAAATTAAATCTTTTGAGAAAGGGGGAAAAAAAACATTCTCTTTATTGAAAGAGGTCTTAAGCAAAGTAAAGGACCCTATGCTCTACTATACTAATTTAAGCCCATTATTTGCTAGTGATAAGTGACCTCACCATCACTATCTCCCTTTTATATTCTATTCCCCAATCATTTTGCCTCACAATTCAATTAGCAGGCCATAGTGGCAAGAATAGAGACAAAACACAATCTATTGTTTCCCAAATCAAATCTTTCCATACATTAAAGTACCAAATTTTATACTTAAGCCCCACATACGAGTTAATTATTTGGGTGGTATTTATGAATTGAAAAACATGAATGGGTTCAGGAGATAGTTTAAACACATTGCCAATGAAGAAAGGGGCCAGAATAACATAGCAACTTGGATATTTATTTTTTTTCCGATGGTCAGGGGTGTCTGGGCCAGCTTATGTCCATCACAATTAATCCTCTTTCCGATTTAGTCAAAAGCAGGTCATCCATGCAGGGACTAGAGAATTTTGCGGCTTGATCCAAAGAATTAAATCTTGATCAATTGTATGAAAAGCAAATCCACCAACCAATCGGACTACCCTCAGGCTAGCAACTTGGAATCCCATAGCCATACTGTTTGTTCATCACTTTAAGCAATACTCCTACAATTTAAAGGTCCCCATGTATGGGAAAAAAGAAAAGAAAGGAAAAAAAATTATGTGATGGAAATTGAGATTTCATACCATGACCAATCTCTGTCACACAGGCCAAGAAAATGACTGAATCGTTAACTATAAGTGTGATTGTGACATTAGAATAAACAAAAAGATTTCTCTCCTTATTTGGTAACTCAGAAAATTCGGGAGAGAACCACATTTTAATTTTCCTAACGCGAATAAACTCGATTATCCACGCCCATATACATCTACAATAGATGTGGATGCGATTTTTCCACTAAAAGTCGAACACAAGACCCTACATATTTAAGATTGATTGGGATCAATTTGGAATTAAGCAAACTGTCGCTTTGATCGTCTTTTCAAAAAAAATTGTTAGACCCACGCTAAATATTTTTGGTTTATCATTTGTGCAAAATTTTAAAAGTACAAATATTAGGGACAAAACCAAAAAAAATCCACTAAATAAGAAAAAAAAGTTTAGGATAGAAGGTTTGAAATATCTTTTTGATATTCTTATTTGGAAATTTTTTTTAAATTACCATATTTTTAGTTATTCTTCTTATTCATCTCGCCAAGACAAATAATTGACTTCAAAATTGTTTGACAAAAAAATTAGTAATACAAATCACCAAACATCATCATATATAGGCTATAGGTTTAGGATCATAGGGTCTCACAAGTGTGTTAGACATTAATAACATAGAAACGTGTTAGAACATTCACAATAAGTTTAATAAATTTGTGTGTTAAAATGTTTATTAGGATAAAAAAAAATGGGTCCTACAAGTGTGTATTAAGAGTAGTAGATATTTATATTTTATGGTTAGAATTTGAATTATAGAGGTGAGACCCACTTATTGTTTGCCAGCATAGTTGTCAAATTTGGCACATATGGTAGCACACTATAAGATTTAATACACTCTAGCACACAAACTAACACAAGCATTGTGGCACAAAAAATATATTTTTGTTTGCTAAATTTTAACACAAAATTAAAACACTAGTTAGCACACCCATTGTGGATGCTTTTAGTAGTACTAAACAGAGGAGAATTAATGATCATCATTAGTTTCAGGGTTAGTTTGTCAGCTAATACAAAGACACAGACTAATTAATTAAATTAGAGTACTTTGATCTAGGTGGATATGAGAATAGGAGCTTCTGACTATAAATAAACTCATTTGCATTGGTCCCCTCCCCAGTACCATTTTGCTGCCACAATATTGTAGCTGTCTCTTGTGTCAATTAATTTTGTCCATATTATTTACTCCCTCAGTCCAAATTTGTTTGTCTAATTGTCGAAATTCATGTCTTTTAATAATATACTT
Organism: Rhododendron kiyosumense; assembly: GCA_019656275.1. Classification (NCBI taxonomy): domain Eukaryota; kingdom Viridiplantae; phylum Streptophyta; class Magnoliopsida; order Ericales; family Ericaceae; genus Rhododendron; species Rhododendron kiyosumense. The sequence continues at coordinate 919,103 of BPLS01000171.1, read as the reverse complement.
ATATCTTACATTTTATATTTTTTTTTTTATGATTTTGAAGATTTTGTATAGTAAAATTAATTGAGATCTATCAAACAAGATTTATATTACATATTAAAAACATTACGAATTGAAAATTATAGACAATTCTTTGAGAGGTCAAATGCTATCAAAAAATCAAAAAAGGGACAAACAAACCAGAACGGAGGGAGTAATTTACACAAAATTAGCTTTTTGCTTTTCAATTTTCTGGAGTTCATATGAGCTTAACTAAATTGTCTTCAGTTACTTTTTTTTTGGTACGGCGGAAATTTCATTGTCTTCAGTTAATACTAAAGACTAGACAATCCACAATCGTCTACATTATAAACGAGTGTGAGACATTCATCTCATGCTGTTACTCATGTCATTATTGTCGAACACGTGAAGTGTAGAAAAATCGAAGGTTGCTTATCATTGATGGGTATTCATGCAACACTCCCTATGTGACATTTTCACATGATACTTTCAAGAAATTATGTAGCGGCAAATTTTACAAACGGAACATCGTCAATAACTTTTGTTCGATTTGTTGCAAGCCAAGTGGAGACCCATACATTGTGTTGTGATAACTAATTGGTCAGAAGTACCAAGTAACACTGCATAGTACTTTGGGAGTACCCAATACGGAGTAGTATTTACATTAACTAATATTTACTACCACATTGCACTTGAAAAAATATTGTGGACGTGTTAGTATTTATAGCACCTTTTAATGAACCAAAAATGCCAAAACCACAGACACTTGTACACACAAGTGCATACACACGCTCACAACGTTGGAAAAGTGTTTTGTGATTGTAGTATTATTGTTAATGAACATGTTTGCAAATAAATCCAGCGATAAACCTGATGTGATCGGTCGCGACAAGCCAAACATTTGGGAACATGCATGACTGACAGAGACGGAGGGAAGTGTGGTCATATGGGGGCCAAGGCCCCCGCGCGGTTTCGGGTTTTTTTTTTTAAATTAATTTTTTTTTTGTTTGGTGAGAACATTTAGGTATTGTAATTTGTTTTGGGTGTTATTTAGATATAAAAATGTGTTTGTTTTTTGTCCTAAAACCCAATTTCTCTATGTGCATGGCCTCTCATAAGTTTTTCTTTTAATTATTGATCTCATTTCTTTTTCTATCTCTCTCTACTTACTACCAAAAAAACCACCCTTAAAACCTAAACCAAACAAACTATTAGATTCTCGAACCTTCAAATTTCAAAATTTTGTTCATAGATCGGCCCCCGTGTTTACAAAATCCTGGTTCCGTCCCTGATGACTGATAGGCATTTTCCCAATACATTAGGATCAGATTCACACATGTAAATCAGATGCAAAGTAAGCAGACATGGAGCATCTAATGATGAGCAAATGTTTGATTAATCCACTAATAAACTTTTAATTCCGGGTTAAGTTCCCAAGAAAGTAGTTCCTAAGTTAAAGCTCTGGAGCTTAGATGTGAGAATCCCATAACAAGAAGAGATGGAAAGTGTAAAGAGCAAAGAATCCAACCCTTCTCTGGCTTTTAAGTTGGAAAGAAGTCCATCTAATGCTTTTGATGAAGCAATGACCCCTACAATGTGTGCAGGTTTTGTATGTCCTGGTACCCTTTACAGTCTACCTGACTACAGTTTACACCAGGAGAGAGAGAGAGAGAGAGAGAGAGAGAGAGAGAGAAGACGTTTAACTCTAAACCAAATGAACTCGAAACAAACATCCTAACCACTTGGGCTAGCTTGCAATTTCAGTACGAGGTGATTGAGAGGTATATATTGTCCTATACATGATACTCCATATAATATACTCCAGATCACTGCACACTAGAGAGCAAGAAAACAGAGAGCAAGAAAATAAAGGCATCACCACTTCAAAACTCAAAAACCAGGGGCACTGGCGAATCCCGCCGACAGGAATCTTGCAAAGGAAGATCTCTTTCGCCCACGACTGACTACCTTGTTACGAGACTTCCTAGTCACGATCGGGAGTTGATAAGCTTATTGTGAACATTTTTTGAACTATAATTTAGATCAGAACTCAAAAGTACTACGTTATGCCAAGTACAACAAATTAAAAAGAAAAATGGCACCCTCTCCCCACAAAGGAAGCAAAAGAAAACCCTCCAGCAAAACATAAACCAATACCACTTGGGACCACCCCAATCCAAAGCAGCTCTAACATTGGGCTCCAACATTTGAGATTGTGTTACTATTAAGTGAAAACAATATTGACAAGTAGAGTAGGGTACAAAGGAGTTTATACATCCATCATTGAGAACAAAAGATCAGGATTAAGAGAGTTGGATCAGTCAAACGAGAATCAACAGCATTGCTATCATTTCGAAACTAAATGAAGTATCCAAAGGAAAAATACAATATGGATCTCTATATACATTCAACCTAAACATACACAAAGTACAAGAAGTGAAGCTTGATTCTTCTGGTCCGCAAAACAAGATTTCTGAAAGTTGATTCCTCCTCGTTTGGCAATCAATGTCCACATCGTCTCTCCAAGACAACCTTCCCAAACCCAAAACTACTTCTGATCAAAGAAAAAACTCAAAACTACTTGAACAATGATAATCAACTACACCTTAACTCTTTGGTACATTGATCAGCACAAAAATATCCCAAAAGAAAAGAGAGAATAAAATTAAAAAAAAAAGGTGAAAGTGGCCAGAGCAAAGCATGCTGCAACCATATAGCACAAACCATCCAAGGCTTCCCAGGATTTCCTCAATCATGAGCCAAAAAGAAACATTAGAACTCATATCATGATAAACAAGAAGTAGAGAGAGGAGGCAAATTGCAACATCAAAATTTTCATGAGAAGGAATTGCCAATTCAACAGCACATGAATTCAGGTTGAAAAGTGAAAATTCCCATTGAAAGGCATATATACATACCAATTCTCAGTTTGACCTAACAACTGCTTTGGAATATCCTATTTAAAACAAGAAGATACCATGTTCCATACTCTATTACAGAAAATACTTGGGAACCCATTTCATCTTATATGAGACAACTCAAATCCCTCACATTCGACCTCTAGAGGCAACTTTTAGTTGGATGTACAGCGACACCTTGTCGCTAAGCATATTCTTTATTCATCAAAATGATCAAGGTACCTCCATGATGACCACTGGATGGATTTAAGAAAATTCTACAAATAATAAAAGAATCCACTAATCCAGTTGCACAGGAAAACCTGAACTACATAAATAAACTCAACACGAAAAACTACATAAAATCAACCTCCAACATCCACCCGATTTGAACAGGCAGAATGTGAAAGTGACAGGAATTTCCAGTTTCCTGTCGTTTCTCAATGATCCCTAATGTAACAACACATGCGAACGTTTGGAGACTTACACCCCTGGTTCCGGATCATAGGGCCCTCCACTGGTACGAGTCTACCCAAAATGCAGTAGAGATCACAGTTTCTGGTCAGATGTAAACAGGTTTGACATCATTAGCCCCAAAACTTGCAGCACAAACTGGGCACTTGCGATGGCGCGTTCCTAAAATTCTTTGAACGCATGCATTGCAAAACAGGTGGTAGCATTTTGTGAGAACAACCTGAAGAGCCAAACATTTATAAGCAACATCAACAGATGCCACAGATGAAAAACATAAACAAGGAATCAAGATCGATCATTTACCCTCCTTATTTGTCATGAACGGAATAAGCATACAACACAATTTACTTATCTGGGATATTCACTATGATAACAGTCATATCCGAGTGTCCTCTACTAGATACGGAAGAATGTCATATGGCACGCCCCAACCCAAGATGCATAAAATGTCATATGGATAACTTGTGAGATGTGAAATCATGTATCTAAAACACCAACTATCAAACAAAATATCGTATTCCCTAGGAAAAGAAGTCTTGGGCAAAATGCTTCCTAAAATACTTCAGTCCCCAAATTATCAACATTTCTTTCTTTAACAGGGCTAAAAACTAGCTAAACAATAGTCCAAAGTGTCGTAGTCAAGCACATTTGGAGATTTACTACACAAACAATCACCACCAGAGCAGCACACCTAGTTCACAAACAGAAACAATGCTACACAGCATCCCTGACAAGTTACATCCCTGAATTCCTAGAATCATATCCTAGTAACTTCTTATTAATGAGATTCAAGTTCCAATCAGTCTGGATTTCCAAACTCGAAACTATAACAACTACATCCTTGAATTCCTCACTTCTTATTCAAGTTCCCGTCAGTCTGGATTTCCAAAATCGAAACTATAAAAACTGTCAAGTGGGAAAGCTTACTAGGGAGGCATTTACTCAAAATCAATTCCGACAAAATGAAGAGATAGTAGTAAGCAACAGTGTTTTTCCCTTTTGCTTCATATCCATTTCTATTTTTGAACAAGTGCTTCATGTCCATTCTAGGCCACCTTTTTTTGCTTCCCTTGTCAACACTACCCACCCCTTAACTGAGGTGCAACCGTTGCAATATGCTACAAATTAGATATTCACCAAAAACACCTAGACAAATGACTGAAAAACGTTGAATATTTACCTCTTTTGGCCTGTCAAGGCAAATACTGCACTTCAAAATTTCCCTGTATTCTCTGAGCTCCTGTTGAAGCTTTCCAACCATTGAACCTTCCATTTGTGTCCTAAGATGAGAAACCTTTCTCCTTGCAACTTCTAATTCCTCTTCTAATCTTTTCTTGTCAAACCTAATTAAGAAAAAATTGCAGATCCCCATCTTTGCAAAGAAGAAACCAGAAGAAAAAGAAAAAGTACAACTTCATTACCTCTCATTCTCCAGCCCTATCTGCAGCTCAGCAAGAGTAACTCGGCCTTTTTCGACCTTGGACTGTGACCTGTCCAGTGACTCTTTCAGTTGCTGAGATGATTTCCTCACATCCAACAATTTCTTTTCGCTATTTCCTAAAGTGGCTAAGCTCTGCAACCTATCTTCTGAAAGCTTCTGAACTTGATCGGAGCACATTTTGAACTAATCACACCAAAATCACCAATTCAATTTTCATATCGCAGGTTAATGATTAATTGACATACATTTTTTCAATAGCTAATTTGGAGGATTATTTTATTTTAAGTGGAATTCCAAGACACCTGATCTTCAATTCTAGCAGCTTTCATGTCATAAAAATCAACAGACTCCTTGGCTTGTTGAAGTGCCTTCTCCATCGTTTGTTTATCCGCGAGTAGAGCATCCCGAAGCTGTCTTGCCTGCACACCTTCTAGAACAAGCTGGAAAAAAGGTCCAAAGTCGACTCAATTATCTACAGGAAATAAGATTATAAATATACAAACCGGTATCTAGAACAAACATTATCTAGAGAGAACTGAAACAGGAAAATGGGTAAGTCTTCAACGAAAATCCATTGTTGTAAGGGTGTTGGAATAATTGAAATGAAGACTCCATTCCACAACAAAAGAAGATGAAGGATCAAATATAGAATGAAAATCATGTAAATTTTATTCAAGACAAACCAAAAAAAGGGGAAGAGAGAGCCCTAGAAATACTCCACTGGATTTGTAAACAAATAATATAACAAATACACAGTTGCTATGTCGTGATTTACCACATACATGGCAAACAATAACAACAAATAATAAGGGAAAACGGACCCTTTTTCCCCTTTTTGTCGTTTGTTTTGTTTCATGACCCCAAACAAGAAGGGTCAGAGATCAACCCCCAACCGGATAACCATTTGTAATACCCAAGATTTGGGGGAGGTGAAGTGAGTGCTTAGTCCCACATCGGTAGGGAGTTAGAGCCTCACGTGGTATATTAACACCCACCAAAGGCTGCATGGTACCTTCTTAGGACTGCCAGAGGCGAAAGCGCAAGGCGATGCGTAAGCCCTGCGATGCTGAGGCATAAGCCTTTTGATTTTCTATGTTTAATGTAGTTAAACAAATAAAATTAATGAAATAAAAGCATAATAATATACAGATAAAATTAATTGGTCAAACTAAGTCAGTAACTTATTATTAGTGATCACAGGAGTGACAAAAAAAAAAGGAAAAACATATTATTAGAAAACTTGAGTAAATAACTTATTATTATTAGTGATCACAAAAAACAAACCCACTCTGTGACTGCCTCCGTGTGCATTACTTGATTAGGTGACTGCCTTCAGGCTCTCCGCTTAATTTTTCACGCCCAGAGGCAATATGGACCCGCTCAAGTGTTGAGGCCGAAAGAGGGTCCATGGCTAGCCAGGTCAGGTCGTGTCATTACAAATCATATCAAAGCCCTGCCCCAGTCCAAGTGGTGGGCAGGATGCGCTCTGCCACCACGTACACCAGAGGTTGTTGGGCCTATGGGACGAGGATGTTGCATCCCTAAGGAGGAAAGATTGCAATAACCAAAATTTGGGGGAACTGAGTGCTTAGTCCCACATTGGTTGGGAGCTAGAGCCTCCTTTGGTATATTAACACCCACCAAAGGCCACATGGTACCTTCTTAGGCCCTTTAAAGGCCAAGTGTTTAGGCCGAAGGAGGGTCCATGGTTAGCAGAGTCAGGTCATTACATGATCCCCAGACACAAGGTTCAGAGATCAACACTAACCAGGTAACCATTTGGCCTACGGTATCAGTGGTACAAGGTACAAATCAACCTTGAAATGTTCAAGTTTTGCTAAAGGAATACCCTTGCCTCGGTGATATACTTCTGCTAAAAGGACGTCTCTTTTGATCTGGAAACTTAAAAAATCAAAAGGCGAAAAACTGATGGTGCTTTTCTAGACCTCAAGAACAACAGTGAAGCACAATAATGCCTTGATAATTTAGGAAAAGATTATGAACTTCTGGTAATTTTCTAGTGGACACAAATGAAGATAAGGAACCTAACTCATAGGCCTTATCCTAAGTTCATCACAGATAGCTGTATATTAATTTCGTTTTCAAAATTCCCATATAACCATGATCTCTTCAAGTTTGAAACTGCAAATTCACCTATAACCAGCTACACAACAAAACATATGATAGAAAGATACTTTATTCAAAGTGTTCACAAAATATTTAAAACGCAGTCAATTAATCAACTTACTCCACCAATTCTATTAGCAATCATATCGGCAAAATCATCACACTAACCAAGGAGGTCCAAGATATGCACTATAAGGAAGAAAATTAAGTTAGGGACCTAAGATAAACAGGAATTAGTGGAAGTATAAACTAATCACCTTGATGTTATAATCATCTCTCTCTGTGATTTGCTGCATGAGGTGTTGGTTTTGAGTTTGCATATCATCATATGCCTGACCAATAGTCTGAAGAGAAACAAAACCAAAACCAATACTCTTAAGGTTAGCAATGACATGAAGAGAAACGACACTGATAACCTATGAAAAGGAACAAAATTAGGTTTCAGTACGTTGTTTTGATAGCTAGGAAAAGAGAACATTTCAAAAGATTCCGAAAACGTTGCCAAAACATAATGGAAATGGCCAAAGAATGTGGGAATGTATGAAAAGGTCATTGTTCGATATGTCTGGGGATTACACTAATGTTCTGTGAAGGTCTCCCAAGAAACAGAAATGTTCTGGCCGAAAATTTGTTCCTTGGCCTCAGACCTACTCGACAAATAGAATGAACATAAATGTCCATCCCTATGACAGATCAGGGATCTAACCTCTATTTCAGATAGGTAGGATTCATTTTCCTCATTTTTTGATGTCAGTGTGTCTGAGAAACTGGACTTCTCCCTGAAACAACATAGAGCAATCATGTTACAGCTTTTCTAACACACGACTAAAGTTAGCATCAAAAAGCCAACCCCAGATCATTTAACATATCAAACTGCAACAAATGAAAGAGGAGTCTACAACTCAGCTCATGATCTAGGACAGAGTTTCAAACAAGAATAAATAGCACACTAGCACCATTTCATTGATACTTGCATGGAGAAGGAGCTTAAAAGCGGATGAGTCTAACTTGAAAAGATTAAAGATGCTATGAAAACTTCACATGCAATCGAGAAATGTGTTAATATAGCAGATTACTGCAGCATTTTAAAAGTGGGAAATTAGAGGCCACCCCCACTTTTCGGGGTTTGCCTTGTTATAGCCTTTTGTTGTATTCCCATCACCTCAGAGGCCCTCTGCATGTGGATAATCTATTAAGTACGTTGACTCATGATGTGGACATTTTTTTTATTTTTTGCATTAGCAACTTTAAAATGCAATATCTTTTATTATATATATATATATATAT
>BPLS01000171.1:852638-907441 GCA_019656275.1 Rhododendron kiyosumense | reverse complement strand
AACTTCTAAACAAAGCCATGTTTCCATCTCCAATACAATTTAGCACATGACTATACCTCCAAACAATCTGAATCATAGGATACAACTCATATTGCATACGTATCACAAGATTTAATAAAACATATGAACTTCTAAACAAAGCCATGTTTCCATCTCCAATACAATTTAGCACACGACTATACCCCCAAACAATCTGAATCATAGGATACAACTCATATTGCATACGTATCACAAGATTTATTAAAACATGGGATACATTTATAGATGGTATCGATTCTAGCCCTAAACATATCAAATTGGGGACTACATATCCCTCATAGTAGGATCTTGATTCTTGACAACAAATTAAAGCTCGAACCACGATATCGCAGGTGTTAACTCACTTCAAACTGTAAACTAAAAGCTACTAAGACGAATATTTCTATGCTATAAATACAGAGGACACTTTAATGAATATATGTCAAATTTAACAAATTAAGAAGGGAGCAAAGGGGGTGGAAGGGGTAGTTCCAAATCATGGATTGTAAACCAATACAAACTTCTGGGCACGTACGATAAGCATAAAATAGCTTTCTTTATGTAATTCTTAATATGAAGTCAAAACAAGGCAAGACAAGTTCAGTTAGCTTTGACCATCTTATCCTCGTGATGGTTAGTATTTTTTGCTCCAAGTAACAACAGCAAAGGGAAGAAGGGGGAAAAAAACCAAAAGTACTTACCACAGTTTGCAACTTCCCCAGTTCAGCAACTTGATCAGCCGATCTAGCAGATAATGTTTCCAACTCTTTAGCCTGTTAGACAAAGCAAGAGCTTAATTCTTCATCCACACCCAAAATAATGTAACTATATCAAGGACACACTCACCTTCCTATGAAGAACAGTTTTTAGAGATTGGACATCAGCCCTCAGGGAATGAATGTCCGAAGCAGCCTCTTTATACGTACTTAGCTGACTCTGCATACTGCCCATGTCTTCAGGAAATGATGAAACCAAGGCCTTGAACTCTGCAATGATTTCTTTCCTACCTGATATGAATGATGTAGAAATCAAGATTAAAGTACGATGTCAAAACAAATAGAGCCTAATCGTATGGAATGAAGCATGGAAGGCAATTACTAAGATTCAATATACCTGGTTCCCTAGATGCTTCTTCTAGTCTAGTCTCAATCATATTTTTTACACTGATTTGTTTCTGTATCTCCCCTCTCAACTCAGTTATTCTAGAATCAGTAAGCACTGAATTACGATGAAATACATCTAGCAAATCATTTTTCATGTCCATTTCATTTTCCCGCCAGGCAAGGTTATCTTTCTCAACCTACAAAATGAGTCAGAAAAGAAACAATCAACATTGGAACGCGATCCTCCGATAAAAAGTAAAACCAAAATGCGTAAATTAACTACCGACCAGTTACAACCTGTAGTTTCTCGAATAGAGCATGATAATGAACTAGATCTGCTTTTGATTTTGCAAGCTGGTCTCTTGCCAAGACATAAGCGGGGGATGAGGAAATTGCGTTCACATTTTTCAGAGTATTCTGTCAAGCAAAAATCACCACCTAAAACATGAGAGAACAAGTAGTAAAAGGAGTAATCGAACTTTGGAATATTAATACTTCTACTGAGAAAAGAAAAGAAATTAAATGTTAAGTCAACCTGCATGTCAGATAGCTGCTTCAATATTCCTATCCTATCCTCATGGAGACGCTTGAGTTCAAGAAGTTGACAAGAGGCTTGATCCTGTGCAGGACCTCAAATCAGTTGACATAGTAACCAGCTTTGTTTTAGACTAACACAAACGAGTAGGGAAAAAGGAATGCTAGCAAATTACCAGTAACTCCTTCAGAGTGGACTCCATATCTTGCAACTCTTTTTGTTTATCTTTGGTCCTATCAGAAGCAACAGGCTTATTAGCAAAGTTCAGGACAGGGAAGAATGCCCCCTTCGCTGCATCACTCTCTGTTTTTAGAGTTGCCAATTTGCAATTACTTTCTTCTAATTCGGCAACAGTACTCTCAAGTTCCACTTCAAGAAACAACAAGGCAATAGTCAGACCTGAAGATCATCTACTAACCTTTTGGGCAAATAGTTAAACAAAGGGAAAAAATAGCACGTATATTGAAACAATTTAAGTTATCCTGCAGACATCTACACTCAGAACACACTCTTTCCAGTTCTGCCATTACATTTGGATTCAGGTGCACCGCTCAAACCAAAACTATCACACGACAAATGATACAGAGATATACAATATCATAAGCCAAAACGATTAAAATCAACAGCATAACTGACAAACTTTACGATATTGCATGGAAAGAGAAAAAGCTGTGGAAACTATAAGAATCTGACCTAACGCTTAAGCTCAGATATGTGGTTGAACAATAAATTTTTTTGCTGATTGACTGACTTGATCAGAAATAACTACTGAAGTAATAACTACTCAGATTGAATCATGTACTTGAATGTATGATTGACATTACAGTCAATGAATGGTGAGCTTGCTCAGGTTTAGTTAGCTACCCCGTAAACGCCGAAGCTCAGCTTTATTCTTCGCATCAGTATCTTGATGGCATTGCAGTTCCGTTGCTAATGATTTGTGCTTCAAATGAAGATCCCCCAATGCCACCCTCAGATTCCTGACTTTCGTCTGTAACTCGGTGGATACCTTTTGCCTGCATGAACCTACAGGGAAGACGAGCACACACAAAAAATAAGGAAAAACTTAACAAGTAAATAGGCAGACAACTCATATAGGAATTACATCAAACGCATTAGTTTACCATCTTCAAGAAGTGCCTTCAAAATTGTAGCCTGCAGTCCATCCTTCAAGTACCACAGATCATCAATGGCAGCCACTATATTACATACTATGCTCTTGGACTGATTGGCAGCTGTTTGTGCAAATTCTTCTTCATGGTTCAGGGAATTAATTGCAGAGCTGCTTTCAGTTGCACCTGTTTCTAGCAGTCGGCTCAAAAAAGCATCCTTGAGGGAACATACAGACCCATCTGGGGAAAAAACAAAAACCGTTGACCGGCAAGTACATTTCAATACATCTTGGCTCTCGCATTTCCCTAACCATGTACAACTAACATTTCAGGATGGAAAATTGAAGAGCAATAGACACCCAATTCAGCATAAACACCTGGCCAGGTTTAAAGGCATGGGAACCACAAATAAAAAATCATGATCGTTAATGGCTAATTCACACAGAAAAGGACTCAAAGAAAGCAGATACATGATAGCACTACACTTGCACCATCTTCCCTTCACCTCTGCATCTCTCCTCCAAATCATCCTTTTCTCTTCACAAAGGAATGTACTAGAGACCAAAATCTATGCATAAAAGACGGGAGGCACGGTGGAACAGATGATTCTTTAGGTTAGAAGGAAGATTTTGGATTGTAACCGTGAAAATTCTTGGGTCGAGATCTATCAAGGTCCAGGGATGATAAGTGGTCAAGTTCTCTTAACAGGTGAGGTTGAGCCAAGTTTCATTCAACTATACGAAGACTTCAACTCCACAGAAATAACATAGTTTGCCTCCACCACCCTATGACAAAATGTATCCCCCTGACAAGCATATACAGCCAAATAGCCCACAGGTTTCATATTTAAAGTCCATAACCTCCTATCAATGAAGTTTCCTCTCACCAGGTCGCACATTGTGTCCCACAATCCACAGATTGGTACCTGAACTCCTCCCCTAAAGTTCCCCGGAGTCCCGCTGCAACTTTCCTCTTGCCATTGAGATAAGCTTGATAGGAATAGGCGTGACTCATGAGATATATCGGAGATCTTGACAAATTACTCTTGATGAGGTTAGTTGTGCACCTATAGATATATATTGTCCCTCATATCTTGCCAATCCTTACTTTGAAACCTACCTGCGACCTCATGCCAAACTGATAAAGCTTCAAACAAGGAACCCAATGGAAGGCCAATAATGTAGTGGAAGGGCATAAATATAGCAACCTAAGACAGGAAGCCAAATCACTAGCTTGCGGTACTTTCTAAAGAATCACTGCAAATTAACCTAACCTGAAACTGCCTTAAAACAAAAGACAAGAAGGAAAATAGCAATGGTGAAAATGGTGTAGTTTCTCGTCTTTATTTCCACCTCTATTTTTGCAACACGTCCAACATGTGCTTTTTACCTCATTTTCAAATTGCCCACGCCATGAGATATACTCATGTTCTGAATCTCGAATTAACTATAATGAAAAACCATTTCAAGAATAACAAATTTTGTATTCCCCCGAAAAAGAAGAGGCACCAAGCAAGGAATCAACCAAAATTACTACCATGCCAGTTGATGTATGCAATACTCTACAACGTGCTTGCATGTTTGTCCACAAAAATGGCCAAGAGATTAAAGTCATACTTTGAAATTCTTGCACACTGGCCCGCAAGCATAATTAATAGGAAACTTACTAGCATCTTCCCTAAAGCTGATATGAAAGAAGAGGAGGCATGGAACCAATACAAAGAGAGGAAAGGCACAGTGAAAGGTGGTAGCATAATGGACAGAGATGTTCAATCTAAATCAATTATGAACTGAGAAATAAGAGAAACAAAAAACAAGTTAAGATTTTGATCAAGGACAAACGTATAATTACTGTATACCAGTGTATCCTCACCTTCTGTGATAAATCGTGTGTTAGCATCTCTTTTCATCGAGTCTTTCGTGCAAATGGAGCATGATTCTAAGCCATTTACCATCTGTTACGAAACATAGGAATCAAGTTGCCATCAAGTAATAAACCATATTGTCTAGACAACTGAATTAATTCAAACATGAAGATAGATTACTGAATAGTAGCAGCAACAACAAGCAAAGGTGAACTACCTGTTCCCATGCCTCATTAACTGCCTCTAAGGTCTCATCATATGGCTGTTGTTTCTCCTTCAGTTGACAAAATTTGTTTTCGAGTGCAGTATGTTCAACTTTTTGAACCTCTAACTTCTGAACAAGCTTTTGATTTTGATATTGAAGCACTGCAGTGTCGAGCTACAGCAGAACCCACACCACCAACATAAATACAATACAAGATAACAGAAATACGAGTATGAAATTCAAAGCCTCACTAACAGACTAAATTCCAGTCAAGAAGTTTCTTCGAATCAACTAACAGTGATAATAATCAGATAAGCAGCTCAAACAAAACACACCAACTAATAACAAACAGTTGTTTGTCAAAGTGATCAAGCTTCGAGATTATTAACTTCACCAATTGGAATAAATCTTGGTAAATTAGTTTCAATTTTCGAAGCAGAACAGTGCTCTAAAAAGCAATGTTGCATTTACGAGTGGGCTGAAGGGTCTATAGATAGTTGGAATGAAGATAACCCATTAGCTCATCGGGTGGGGGGGAAAAACACCAATGCCAAGAGACAAATTCAATGAGGTTTTTTAAGATATCATATTTTCCTATAGCACTCTTCCACCTAAAACCTACAAATGTAAAACTTTTTCCAAAAAAACTAAAGCCCTTGTAGAGGAGGTGCTTCATTTTGTCTTATCGCTCATACCTCTGCCGCCACCCCCCCCCCCCCCCGCGTATCATAAGAGGGAAGTTCCTAAGCAAGAATGCTATGCCATATGCCTGAAGTTTGTCTAACGGATAAATTCCATATCGGTTCTTACATTTCACTCTTTGAGGACCATAAAAGCACTTTTAGATGAAAAACTATTCAGTGCAACACAAGAATCTCATAAAGCATTTCCAAACATTATTCATACCACAACACTAGCATATATGTGCAGAGGAGTGGTGTAATACAAATTCTACAGAGACCCGATTATGTGTAAAAAAAATAATGTGTCCGTAATCCATCAATAGCCAAACTAGAATAATCAACCAAAAAAAATTTGAACGACAAAAGAATTGGAGCTGGGATGTATTAGGCTGAGGCATAGGGGGATTTATCCAAGCTAAGGCATCCTAACAGACCGCTTTTGTTCCTTTTTTCCTACACGTAATAAAAGAATAAGGAAATTAATATATTTATTATTCCACTGAGATCAACTGAAGATTGAAGTTTTTCCAAGAGAAGGGAAAACTGAGAGATGGAAATTGCAGATCAACCATAATCATCAGAGATCTGGCCAATTGAAAGAAAACAAATCTACTAACTCAAAAGAAGTATATATCACTTGAAAATGATCCTCATAACGCTAGTCAATGCTTTGAAGTGATCTTCTCATAAACTACGGATTACAGCACGCGAAGCACTTCTTCGTTCAATTTGATATTATTTCAGAGTCAAACATCACTCCTTTAATGTGAACTTGTCCTTCATAGTCACTCGAACTTTTGAAGCTGCCATTCCTGCCGGATTCCATTTATGCCAACCTTTTGGCAAACTTCCATGAATATCATCCAGTTTCTATTTACTCTGGCAGTCTTCCACGAATGCAGCAAGCTTCCGACATCAGGTCAACGTTAACATATTGACAATAAATGAGTCTTTCAATGTGCTAGATAATATCAACCAAAAAATATCGCAAGTAAATGAGACTACTATACTCTGCCATAGTCTTTCTTAACACCTTAGAATGCAAAATGCTCAAAATCTACATGTATTGTACAAATAAGTAGTCATAGTCCACCTTGCATATATCTTAAAATATCCACCAACAAATCATCTAAAAGCTTGAGATGCTAGAACGAGTGGTAACTTTATAGTGTATATCCTCAACACGCCCCCTCACATATGGCCAGAGCCCCCAGACCTCCTCCATAAGTGGTCCCAACAAGTAAAGTGCTGATAGATATCTGGTAGCCGGCGAAGTTCAAATCCATAATCTATTGCATGCTGACAGGCAATCACCTAGAGAGATGGATATGTAAAGTACATCCTCAAAATGTACAACTATTTATACTAAACGAGAGCTGCACATAACAATAAACCCCACTCCTTAGAATAAAAATGATGCCCAGAACACAACTGGGTCTTTCATTGCAAAGTTCTCATTAGGAATGATATAAAGTGACAGAAAGTGATTCCACCACAAAACAGACTCATTAAGCAATTATTGACAAATTATTATGACCATTAAAAAAGAACACAACTTAAGCAGCAAAATCAGCAACTAATACCAAATAAGATCAACCCAAATCATCAATTCCCCGAGTCATGCACAATCACCTAGAAACAATACAAATTGCAGTCCTCCAAAGTTGCTCTAAAATTGATGCACAAAAACGGAAACGTTTAAAATCCTGTAAATTCAAAGAAAAAAGGGACAAAAATACTACCTTTTTATCTTCAGACAAGGGCAATAAGGGCTGTTTCTTGGCACTAGTCGCGGTGGGTGAGATGGAGCTTAAGTGACGCCGTTTCCGGTCTGGTTCACCAGTGCTCCCCATTAGAAAACCTAACAAAACCCTAGTTCCCCTATATCTCACAGCAGTTACATCAATCTCAGAAACCCTAAATCATACTATGCAACACGCATGGATACGAAACAATCGATCTACCGTCTACCACGAAACCCTAATTTGGCCTTTATCTCACAACAGTTGCCTTTGAATCGCAAAAACCCTAGATGATACTATGCAACACGCATAGGCAGAAAACAATCGGACTATCGTCTAGTATGAAACCCTAATTTATCCAGATTTTGTCGGAGTGAATATGCAAGGAATTATGGCTCCCAGTCTCTCTCTCTCTCTCTCTCTCCGTTCGGTCTCTCTCTACAATTCAATAGTCCCTCTGGCTCTTCGTGGTGTGTGCGATGGAGGAAAGAGGAGACTCGGGAGAGAATGGTAATTTTATTTTTGATTTATACTAAAAAAACTCAGGACCTTGTTCGGTTGTGGGATTTTGATTCTAATTATTATCTTATTTCTCTTTTTATTTTTTATTTATATTTTCAATCATTATTTTTATTTTTTTCTCTATCTATCTCCAATCATTAGTCTTATTTTCAATATTACTTTATTTTTCTCTACACTTATGACCTACAAATCCAAATCCAAATCCCAAAAATGAACAGCTCCTGTTCGGACCAGCCCCACATCTAGTGTTGTAATTGAACTGAGTCGTTCGTGAACAGTTTGAGGCTCGATTTGGTAAAGGCTTGTTTGATTCGTCTATTAAATGAACCGAACCTGAACCTCAATTTTAGGCTCGTTTCATAAATAAGCCAAACATAAACATAATAATATTCGGCTCGATTAGGCTCGCGAACCTATAGTATATATATATCACGGAGATTTTATATAGTTACATAGTGAAAATTTTAAAACTTGTAGTAATACAAATCTAAACATTTAGAATTACTAAAACCTTAATTAGAGCATCTACAGTGGACTAATCAAAATTGGATAATCAAAAGTTATCACATCACTTTTTGATTATCCATTTAAGGAATTGCTAAGGTTAGCAATATAGAAATCTAAAAATTGTCACTATAAAAATTGTCCACAGTGGCATAATCGAATATTGAATAATCAAAACTTGCTCCATCATCTTTTCAACCTGTAAAAATCTAAAAATTGTCACTATATAAAATATTTTTCTTAAAATAGTTTTCAAAATAATAAAAATATGTTATTAGAAATAGAAAATAATTTTTTAAAAACTTTTATTTTGGAAAACACTTTTCCAAAAAAGTTAAAAAAAAAACAATTTTTGAAAAACAGTCTAACTGTTATTGTAATAAAAAAGAACTTTCAAAATATTTTTCCAGGAGACATTGTTGAGGGAGAGGGAGAAAGAGAGAGAGTTTTGGTTATTGGCAAAAAGTTACTAGTTTTGATTATCTAAGGCGATCCACAGTGGTATAATCAAAAAATGATAACCAAAAGTTGAAAAATCAGCTTTTGATTATTCACTTAAGAGGTTGATAAACTTAATAATGTTGAGTTTTACAATGGTCACTTCTAGTCCATAATCAAAATAAGGGTCCACTACAAATTCACTTTCTCTCCCCCTCTATTTCCTGTCATTCCTCCATTTACTTTTTTTTTTTTGCAAAAATATATCGATTCTTTCTCTTAATTTTGGAGAAAAATCGGTGACTTTCTTCCTTCCTATATATTTTGAATTTTTTTGGGGAAAAAAAAGAAACAGAAAATTGAGTGAAATACCTTAATTCGGCGATAATGGGTTAAATTGTAGATGATCGAGAGATATGAGTTTCACTTTTTAAGGGAAAGAAAGATAAATAGTTTTATGGGTGAAGTGAAGAAGATATAGAGTAGGCGAAAAAGAGAAGAAAAAAATATCAATTGAAACATGCGTGTATACAAATTTTGAACTAGTTAACTTATGTGGTGTGGAGTCCACAAATTTTGATTATTGAAAAAGGTTGTTAGTTTTGGTTATCCAAAACCCAAAATTTGATTATTTCTAAGGATATTGTTAAGTTTGATTATACCATTGTGAGCCATCTTTTACACTAACATTGTTAACTTTAAAAACAATTGTCTTTTGATTATATCACTGTGGATGGCCTAAGGGCCAAAATTTGATGAATTGCTAAGAGATTGTTAAATTTGATTATGCCACTGTGAACACTTTTTTTTAGAGAATATTGCTAACTTTAAGGCTTTAGTTATTCCATTGTGGATGCTCTTATGTATATGTTTTATCATTACAGATGTACATGAACGTATTTATGCACATATTTAAAAAATTATTTGCAACTTTAGACCTATATGAGAGTATAAATATATGATATTATTAGATCGTTAAGACTCGTGAACAAACCCACGTTCGATCCAAACATAGGCAAGTTCAATTCGAATTAAGCTCGTCATAATTTTTATCTGGTCGAAGAAATCGAACGTCTAACCGTCGGCTGGGGAGGAAAGAAGTACTAATGTACAACCCCACCCATGTTAACACATTCAAGCGGACAAATACTTCACATTCAGGTCTCCAAAACTCTAAAAAAGACAATTGCCTTGTTGGTTCGCAACATTTGGGTATTTTAATTTTGGTGGTGCGTGGAGAGAGAAATAAAATAATGATCGGAGAGAGGGGTAATGAGTGGAGAGAGATAAAGAGAGAAATGAAATTAATAATTGGAGAAATAGGGTAATGATTGAAGAAAAATATAGAGTAATGATTAGAAAACAAAGTTAAAACAAACTAAATATGCTAAACGAACAAAGCCATTTGGGATTCTAAAAAATTCTCCTGTAAAGAAAAAATAAAAAAATATGAAGTAGATTAGAAATTCTCCTCCCAATTTGGAGATATAAAACTTGGTAGGTGATGCTCTCCAGAGCACATATACACTCATAAGTGTTGGATTCACACTCGAGTAAAGCTAAGGTCTCAATTTTTCCTAAAAGTTAATTTTTTTTTTCGCGTTTGTTAACTTTGTGCCAATTTTTTATGGATCGTTGATTCATCTTGATGAGACGAATCGGAAAAGTAAAAAAAAAAACATATACTTTTATCCAAATAGTTTGAGAAATAATTGTTTTTTATTTTTAAGTAAAAAAAAATTGGGATAGTTAGAGGACAATTGAGTTCCTATTTTTGACGTGATTTGGCTCAGAATAGGAAATCATGTAGGACGGAAGTGTCATGAAGGGTTAGAGTACCCGATCTGAACCGTTAAAAGTGTTTCAATAAGGTTTAAGTGCCCAATCTTAACCGTCCAAAGTGTTTTAACAGTCAGATGTCAAACATTATTACATGCAGATACTTACATTTGGCACATGTTGCGATTGTTGGCAAAATCGTCCACGTGAGTTGGTATCGTACTTTTCTTTTCTTTTTTGAAAAAAAAAATTAATAGTGCTTTCCCATCCGGTGGTTGTATGAGACAGTGACGGTGAGGAATAGACACATAAATATGTATAGTAGTACTCATTAGTTTTCCAAAATAAGCCTCGTGTTTTTCTTATTCCTCTCGTTAAGTCAAACTAATAATCCACAAAAAAATTTGACACTAACAAATGTGATTTTTTTTAATAAGGACAAAATGAAAAAACCCGAAACTTTTTGAATATTGAAATCCTCTAAATTCTCACATTCTAAATATGGAACCTTTTAAAATGATTGATTTCTATTTTTTTTGAACAGCGAAATATTTTTATTAATTTTTGAAGATTTTTATTAATATTTGAAGATGATTACAAAATGATTGATTTATATAATGCTTTTATTCTCATGATGTGGGTAGAGAAATTACTACTACTACGAGGAAATCAGAAAAAATGGTTTGATTTACATTTTAGAAAGTTATTTTTAAGAGTTTGAGTGATAATGAGTGGAGAGAGATAGAGAGCATGATTTATTGTAAATTGTGCCAAGAGTTAAAAGTAACTCTCAAAATGTTAAACCAAACGGATACCTCTACCCAGCAATTTTCTGTCAATATATAAACAAAATATTATATTGCTTTTTGCAAGAATTAACACGTCAAGAACTACTATGTATTTCACTAGAATCATTCTCAATGTGGCTGGCTCTCTCTCTCTTGACTAAGCCCTAATTCAGTAGTCAAGCCTAGATCATATATGAATAGTACCTAGCTAAAGAACTCATTGGTACAAGACAAATTTGAAACGAGAAACAAATTGAGTATAGCCCTCATTCATATTTCATGGATCGCTCATGGCTTCTCTTCTCTCCAACTTCCACGAGCAACGACAGAAGCGCCTCGCAAAATTGGGAGGCATCCACTTCTGAAGGATCGTCGTTCAAGGGTGAATAAACCATCCAACCGTGGTCCAACTTCCGTTTTGGCCGAACGACGACCGAGCCGGGGACCTCCGCATCGCGACAAGTCACGAGCCCATCACTCTTCTCTCCATACCTCACCTGAAGCAGCTGAGCGCAAGCAGCCATTGCGGCACCAAGGGGAATTATGACCGGGAGTTTGGCAGGTGAGCCCGCAGATAGTGTGGGAAGCTCCGCGTGTGCAACTCGGGATAACGTGGCCAGAACTGCGGGAGAAATGCTCGCCTCTGTGTGGCAGGAAACGACAGGGAGCTCTCTTGGCAGATGGTTTTTCCTCAAGAATTCCTTCCTCTTCTCGTATGTTAGGTCTTCTAGTGATTGTATGTCACCCTTCATCACAGATGTTAGATAATTAGAATGTCCTTGTCTTGTGCCAAATGGACGAGTCATATGCTAGTAAATGAATGCTCGTTTACGTTGTCATGTGATTATAAACTGCAGCAATGGAATGGAGAGGACACAATTGTTCATGGTGTATGATAAATCATGTAAATTTGGAACCTGTTCTATAACTCTTTTACCTGTGTCCAAGAATATCAAGGTCCCTAGACGCAAAAGAGTAGTTTCATTGGCCATGCATATTCTGATTTAATTTCAGAAGACACTAGAACTGATAACTCATTTGTCCATCAATCCCACCAGAAGTACAAAGCACTCTTAACTCTTAAGAAAAGGGGTATGGTGCTCTCTGCATGCATGTGTGTTCAGAAATGCAAGATTGCAGAGATTGATACAATGAAATCTAGAGGCAATCAAGTAAGATTTGTTAAAAAAAAGAAAGAAAGTATAACAGTCAAGTAGTGACAAAGGCATACTTACAACAAAAGACAGCAATCAGTAAGCAGAAAATAGATCACTAACCAAATACCTTCATTACTTTGCAGATCAGGATCTCCATGAGTTTACGCACATTAACATAATCACCAAGCTGTCCTGCTCTCAAGAGATCTGAAGCTATAGGACTACCGCCGTACGGACTCTGTGCCAAAGCCAACCCAGCAACCTTATCTTTCAAATCAGTCCAATACATGGATAAAGCAGCTGCGGCATCTACTCCCCCTTTGCTATGTCCAAGAAGTAAGACACGTTTATTGGAACCCCAATAAATCTCCTCAATGCACTCTTTAATCTCTTTGGCATTTTTCTCAACGGAAGCCTGAATATTACATGCTTAGTATAGAACATATAAAGCACATGCTTGCACACAAGTTGGAAATTTAACCAAAGATACCTCGCTGTGAATCTTGGCAATATGACAGGTCAGACCCATCTTTGAGAAATACGTTTTTGTACTAACATAATAAAGTGGCCCGTGGTTGCTGAAAAGACCTGCAGACCAACAAGAACACAACCAATTAAGGATATAATTCAACAGAAGTTGCAGTAGCTCTGAAGTCTGAACAATGAAATAAAACGAGATCCCAATAATTACGTGAAAGAATTTTGGAGAGATCTAGCCCAACATCAATTCGCCATAGGTGGAGAGATCTTAGGTGCTGGCCTAGCAGGCCAATATTCTGGCCAGGGTCCGTTTTCTCTCATTGTCTCTCTATTACTTCCACGTCTTAGCATTCCACATTATGGCAGGAGAAAGAAATGTTTGATTGCATTCAATGGCCAGCTTAAGTACTACCATTATTGGCTTCTAAAAATAAAAGAGAACCGTAGTTGCCAAAAAAAAATGCAGATATTTTGCTACCTGGGATCAACAAGTACACCATTGAGTTGGGTAACTTGTGTAGACCATGCCTGATAGAGGAAGAAGCAACTAAATCAATAACTGTTTAACCAAGATACGCAGATGCAAGCTTATACCAACGGGAAACAGGCTCTCCGTACCTGATGTCATCAATAATTTCCATAAACCTTTCAGTTCCATCTTCAACTGGAGGCATTCCTGGAGCTCTCTGTAGCCAGCCTATGTCATCAGCTGAACCCCGAACCGTCTTTCTTGCCCGTTCAATTAGGCTGAGACAAAAATCACCAGGGAAAATTAAAGATGAACAAATGTAAAAACTACAGACAAAGATATTCTTCTTGAACAAAAGACGAAATGAGAAAATCACATTCCACCTAAAAAAGCGTCAGCTTCAAGCTCTCACAATCCTCATAGAACTTGAAGTTAGTCTACTTTTGTAGCAACTTAAGGTCACAATCGTGTAATTAAGATACTCAGAATGCAAAGTATTTCCAACTAACCACTGTCATTTGCCAAGAGCGTGAGCCCTACAAATACTTGTAAACTGTATGATTTTGTTCTGTATGAGTTCCTAGTAATTCCCTCAAAAGTAAGGCACTCATAGATGAGCTGGTTTGCCCACAATTTAACCTTGTGCATTGGCCAAGACAACTGTCTAATTTTCCTGATCCTTCACTATGCATCTAACAGACATAAGTATCATGTTTACAGCTGAGGCAACTCATAGCCAACAACATAGCGGTTATGTCTTTAAGACATTGTCAAATAAGTTTTTGTCTCAATATCAAGCTACTACATCAAATCACAAATATATATTTTGCCACCAAGAACTCCACCTTTGAAGGGACTTTATCTTCCCAAACCCCTTCCCGGGAAGCCACTTGAAAACATTTCATACTTGAAAGGAGCACCTAGTCTTATCAGTGATCACCCTCTCCAACGAACCAAAAAACACGAAGATAAGATGTCAAGCAACTGCCTTTCAAAAAAAAAAAAAAGATGTCAAGCAACTCCATCAACTCCTTAACCTCAAGGGGGACCTAGTGTTGTCAGTGAGAGCCCCCTTCAATGAATTAAAAACCACAAAGGTAAGATGTCAAGCAACTACATCACCTCCTTAACCTCTCAATCATGCACAACAGCACAGCCTTAGAAATGATACCCCAAATCCCTCTATAATTAATTAAGGTAATACTAAGACTCGGGGACTTAATGGAAGAACTTGGGCTTTGTCCAAAACAAGGAAGATTACTGCTGTGAAAGGTGAATGCCACAAAAATGAAGGCCTAAGAGAAGCCATCGATGAATCAGACAAACTAAACGGCAGCTTGACGTATGGATGAGACCAACCATCACCCCCCTCAGCCCTCAACTCCCCTCTCGGGGGGGTGGGGGGTGTTGTGTGGGCGGCGGCTTAAAAGGATTGTTACTTTGTCATTAACCATTATTCTAGGCCCTGTTTGATACTATAATGCATTAAGCATAGAAGCAATTTATGGCCCTCGAAATGCTTTAAGGTATCTTTGGCTGCATCCTTTAAAAATCCCAATGTCTAGAAGCTTGTCAACAAAATGCTCTTTCAAATGGAGTAGAAACTAAGGTGCTCTGACAGGAAACAGCATGTGACAGTGCTTGTCAAGTACAGTAACCAAACAATACCAAATATCTTAAGGAGGACTCCTGTGTAGAATACTCTTAATACAAAGGTTGTTTAGAGGAAGCCACCTCTTTGGATCATGGATTGATGCAGGCCCTAGAGGCTTTATGGAAAGACAGGAAAGGGGAAGGGAAAATATGAGGAGAAAAAATAAAGTAAAGAAGCTTAGTTATTTGTTTCCCTATCATAACTTGGTAATCCGTAATCCAAACAAAGCCTAAATGGCTTCCCTTCCTCTAATTGAACATACTGGGATAGATCTCGTTAGGCCATTTTGGTTTGGTACTTTGGTTGGCATTTCAAAAATCAGGCCTAATAACCGCATCTAATTCATGCAGGATTTGCAAAACAAATAAACACTCAGCATACCCCTGGAAAATGGAAATGCCATTTTGGCTAGTCTGAGCAGATTGGATGACTGTGTTAGAACTTTGAGACGAATCTCCAGCTGACCTCCTTGAGGTTCCATCAAATATAAGAGGAGCATCAGTTGCTACATTAGCTGATTCAGAAGCTGAAGAAAGGTTTCCACTTGAAGGCATATGAGTACCAACCGTAGATACTCTGGTTTCTTGAGAAGCAAATGTAACCATTTCCTGTCCATATGGTCTGCTTGATGAAGGCTCTACAAGGTCAAAAGAAAAAAGAATGGGATGGTTGTCCAAATATTATGCAGGAAAAAATGGGTTTATGGAAGACCACAGACACACATATGGAGAAAACCAAAACAAAGTATAACCGAACAAAGAAAAAAGAAAAGAAAAGCATGGCAATATCACCAAAGCCAAGTCCTCACAAAACTGGCTTCCCACCAAAAGAATAGTACCGGCCTTCTTACGTATATAAATGTCAGTCGTGAACAAGGTACATAATATTCTGGAAAACATATCAACGCTACAGCTTAAGGAAATTCCACTCCATCCACAGAGCTCATAATATATTCAGAAAATACTACCACATTTTTATGGACTTGTTGAGATTTGTCCCACATTGGTTAATTATCACCTCCAAAACTAGTATATGAGCCTGGGCAGCCTCTCCTCTCTTTGCCAATTGGTTTGGAGTTGGATGCTTTAACAGGACCCATAACAACGAAACCAAAAACCTGAGAGAGAGAGAGAGAGAGAGAGAGAGAGAGAGAGAAGCACGAACCAGAAAAATCACCGAAACAGCGTGTTATATACGATGTTGTCTCTGCAAGATAGGAAGCAGCATCGTTCAGAGCTGGTACAGAAGTAAATAGCTGGGGGATAAGCCATTCATTTCTCAAGCCATCATTGCTTTCCTGACAAAGGGCCACCATTAGAAGAACTTTGGAATGTTTATTGTACATACAGATCTTATAAAGTGTAAAAGTAGGATATCTTTGAGCCCATGAAAGGATTATACTCGTGGAAAACTGATGTAGGAAAATAAGGGAGGTCTAGCGTTTGTGTTGAATGAAAGAAATGGGACTAGGAATTAACAAAATAGGAGAAACGCATTCAAAATAGGGCTGTGAACAGTACCGGTGAACAGTACAGGGACTGATAGTAAACAGAAAACAGGAATAAAATAGACAAAGAAGAAGATAGATCTAGGAATCACTCCTAGAATTAGGCATGACACCTATATTCCAAAGGCGTCGCACCTAGGGTTAGAATTGCATCACACAATTCAAAAGAAAGCTTCAAAGCTCTGCAAATTTTCCAAATATTCAATTCTATTATTATTGAGGCATAACATCCTTACATATAAACTAAAGACTTCCTAATTTAAAAAAGGAAACTACTAAACTTTTACCTTCTAAAATCAATCTAAACCCAAATAAGACATAATGAAAGTACCAAAAAAATAACTTGACTCACAAGATGACCCATGGGTAGGGCTGTCCATGAACCCGACCCGACCGACCACCCGACCCGAAAACAGACCCAACGGACGGTTCCGATTACCCATATCGGTCGGGTTCGGGTCCAGTTAGTCGGATTTTGCAAATTGTCGGTCGGGTTTCGGATGTACTGGATAAACTGTCGGGTCACCCGACCCGACCGAGACATTTGTATAAAAGGAAAAAACCCCCTAATCTTTATCCATTTCAGTCCGCCTCTTCTGACTTCTCATCTTCTGGTCTTTCAACCCCACTCCTCCACATCCAAATCTTCTCCTCCTCACATGCCGCCACCACCAGGACCACACCCCTTCACCTCCATTACTTCTCTCTCTCTCTCTCTCTCTCTCTCTCTGAAATGGCGTCCCCTTACGCCACAGGACGAAGACGACAGGACCAAACACCAGCTTCTCCACCACTCCGCCGCCGACAACAGCGGCAGCTCCACCTCATCCTCGTCGGTTCGTCGCAATCATTCCCAGCCGCCTGGGCCTACCGTGCTCGATTCCTCCTCTGCCAGCCGTCACCTCCTTCACCGCCTCTGGGCCACTGTAATTTTGGAAAAAAATTTGATTTTCAGGAAGGTGTGTAGACAGTAGATCTGTGATTTTGAATGGTAATTTTGTAATATTATGCTGTTAATTGTGATTGTGAGCTGATTTGTGAATGTGATTATGGGTTTCGATCTCTCTGCCTCCTGATATTTCTGTACACAGGTTTTTTTTTTTTTTTTTTTTAAAATAAATCTTGACCCGACCGAACCCGACAAATCCAACCCGACCACGTTTCGGTCGGAACCCGACCATTGTTTCGGTCGGTCTCGGGTGGACATCTCAGCAACCCGACTGAAGTCGGGTCGGGTCCAATCCGACCCGAACCCGACCAAACCCGACCCGTGGACAGCCCTACCCATGGGCAACCCCTATGGCCCATGGTTGGGAGTTCTGAAATTACAAAAATATATGGGACTCTAAATATGCCAGCAGCATACTTAACCTATAATAAGCATAAACTAAACTCTATTAGAACTAGAGACGTCCCTATCCATTAATCCAATTGTTCCGAAAGGAGTTTGGCTTGAAACTAAGCAATTTCCAAATGTAAATGCTTCCTTAATCTTGTTCTTTATGGACTGCATCATTCTCCCCTGGTTGGAGAAAACTCGACCTCGAGTTTTGAAGTGCCGAAGTATGAAAATAAACAAGCTTTGAAATTGCATCCATGAGTTGGTATGAAAACCTTGAAGTTCCGCAATCTGAGGTAGCGAGAAGGATAATGACTGGCTTGGCCAATCGACCGTGTCATGGAATTTAACTGGAATGACAAAATCGATTGGCGGCAAAAACACATCCCTCAATTGATCCAAATTGTGGGCAGTATAAAAATTTGAGTTCCTTCTAAAATCATTTGGCTTCTCAATGACCAATTCATGATTGATTTGAGTACTCCCCCTCACATCAATGATCAAGGATTCTATATTCTCAACCTTTTCCACAATCAAAATGCCACTTTGCAACTCATCTTTGTTTCCCTTTTTTAAGGAAATCAAGAGCTAGTGGTGTTATCTTTGCAAACCAAATAAATAACTTGACTCACATAACAACCCATGTGTGAACCCTACGGCCCATGGTTAGGAGTTCTGAAATTACAAAAAATACAGCTGGACTAAAATGCCAGCAGCATAATTAACCTATGATAAGCACGAACTAGACTCTATTTAGAACTAGAGACATCCCTATCCATTAATCCAATTGTTCCAAAGGAGTTTGGCTTGAAACTAAGCAATTTCCAAACGTGAATGCTTCCTTAATCTTGTTCTTTATGGACTGCATAAAAAATGAACTACTTAATGTTATCATGGCAATGCAAGAATTCATGAAAGTCAGAACTATGATCAGATTAGGACTTCGGCTCTTAATCAATTGCAACTGGTATTAAATTTCACTTGAGGTTCTCTATATCAACCGATGTCCAGTCATAATCCCACACAATATTTCATTTGTGACAGTTTCAAGGTCAATAAGTACTATAACACTAATCTTCAAAAAACGCATTGTCTGTACAGATGTGTCATCATTCCGGGGGGTGAGGTCTCAAGAGTGTAGGACTTCGGATGATGGAAAGTCATTGTCATCAAGGGGGTATCTCTTCCGATATTATATATTCCCCCCTCAAGCTGGGTCAAAGCCACCACTCAAGTAGGAGTATTTATGTTGGAATGTGTGTCTATAACATTCCGATCCGAAAACGATTAAAATGTTTTTTGTTACAATTAATGGAAGTCAGCTCACTCATATAGGCCGGAGTTTTTCCTACGTAGGCAATGTGGGATGAAATGGAAACCCAACCCCCCGCCCCCCCCACAAAGCCAGTCTATGGCTTGGCACTCAGTTTTGTTCCTTTGCACCTCACTTGAGAGATTCAAGCAGTAGCTTCCACTATGCTGACCAAACTTTGAAAGGCAGGTCCGCATCAGATACCAACTTTGATGTTCCCCTCTCGAACCGATTGTCATACGATGAAATTGTGGGAAAGAGCTATTGAGCATAGCTTGAGGATGGTGATTACGGTGTCAGAGAAATAATTTGGGTTCATGCCCGGAAGATCAACCATGGTAGCTATCTACCTATTAAGGAGATTGGTAGAAAAACATAGAGCAAACAAGAAGGACCTCCATATGGTTTTCATAGACTCAGAAAAAGCTTATGATAGGGTGTCTAGAGACATCATATGGTGGAAACTGGAGAGAAAGAGAGTGACCAAAGGGTATATCAAGGTGATTAGAGACATGTATGAAGGTGCCGTCACTACTATTAGATCACTAGTAGGGGAAACGAGAAACGAGTAAATTTTCAATCACTGTAGGATTGCATCAAGGGTCAGCCTTGAGCCCATACCTCTTTGCCTTAGTTGTGGATGATGGATGATATTTGCAGATGACATCATCCTCGTAGATGAAACCGCTAGAGATGTTAATACTAAACTAGAAATTTGGAAGAAAGCATTAGAGTCAAAGGATTTCCGGATAAGTAGGAGTAAAACTGAGTATATGGTGTGCAAGTTTAGTGGTACCAGCAGTGCGCATGAAGAAAGAGTGATGATCCAAGACTAAGAGATACCAAAGAGTGATCATTTTAGGTATTTACGCTCAATTATTAGTAGAGATAGAGAGATTGCCGATGATGTGACCCATAAGATCCAAGTGGGGTGGTTCAAGTGAAGGAACGCTACTGGTGTACTATGTGACAAGAGGGTATCCACAAATTGAAGGAAATTTTTTTATGAAACTGCCATAAAACCAGCGATACTTTACGGGACAGAATGTTGGCCTATTAAGAAACAACAGGTGAGCAAGATGAGTGTAGAGGAAATGAGAATGTTGAGGTGGATGTGTGATAAGACTAGACGAGATAGGATTAGAAATGAAATGGTTCATGAGATGGTAGGTGTAGCACCTATAGAGGAGAAGTTGAAAGAAAATAGGCTAAGATGGTTTGGGCATGCCTACCGTAAACCAGGAGATGCAGTAATTAAAAAAGCGGATATAATAGCTTTGGGTAACAATGCTACGGGGAGGTGTAGACCTAAATTGACATTAGATGTTGTTATGCGCAAAGATATGAGTATAATGGATTTGTGTGAACAAGTGGCCCTTGACAGAGCTCAATGGAGGAAATGGATTCATGTAGCCGACCCCAAGTGATTGGGACATAAGGCTCGGTTTGGTTTAGTTTGGTTTGGCGATGTGGGACTGAAAGTCACAATTAGAAAGCCTTCCATAGTGTAGCAAGTAAAGGAAAAATCTGACTATGCAAGCGATTTAACTTTTCTAGCAGTATAATGGCATTTAATAATTAGAGCTACACTTTAGGAGGCAATACATTATCCAAGAGCCCTGGTGTTCGGAAACCAAGAAAGTTCCACGTGGCTGGGAGCCTAAACGAGAATGCCTCCTATCAGAGGGCAGAAGCATTCGTATTGGAGCTAGCCTACTCAAGCACCCTTTTGGAAATCTTAAACAGCATGTTACAGTAACATGTGAGATACGATGATTGCAATGCCAGAATGAACAAGAATTACTCAAACTTTCCCAGAAGATATAATCCCTTCAACCTGACACAACAAAGTTTCGTAAATGACATCACTATGCTCAAGTCACAGATTTTGAGAGTTTCACTCCGAGATGGAATTCCAGAAGTCTACGAGGATGATAATTTACATCATATCCAAGATCATCACCAAAAGAAGAAAACTCAAGAGTTAAAACATCAAAGGGGACAAAATTGCACCAAGTCATTGCAGTAAAAAATTCTCCACTTGTAATGGCATGTAAAATTTACTACTAATACATGGAATAATTACCACCAACGGGGTGCTTGATTCTCCATCCTTCGAGTTTCCAGCATCCATTGTAAGGACAAATTACTACAAAATGCGAGGACAAACAGATGTAAGATTCTCTAACAAAACTGTCAATCGATAGGAAAGGGACCTGTAATACCAATGATAAAATTACAATAGCCAGAAACTGCAAGCAGAGTCACATCATCCTTCAGTAGGGCCCTCTGCTCCCGCTTTCAATCTTCACCCTGTGCTCGCGCTCTTGACTAGCGAATTTGAGTACTTTGGAATACTTATAAAAAATGCTTTCAAGCTCGTGCTAGCGCATTATGGGACTTAGCTCATGAAGGAATTTTCCTCGCGAACAATCCGCAATTTTAATGGGAAAACGCATTTAACGAAACAAAAATCGAAATCAACAGTGGTTACTAAAAATTATAAGCAAGCAGCTATGCATGGTAGTTAATTTCATTAGGTAGTTAAAGTTAATTTAATTAGTTAGTTAGTTGAGTAATCAGTTATAAGGGGATTAGTTGTCGGTTTGTTACACCTATTAGCTGGCAAGGAGTATAAAGAGAGAGAGGGAGGGAAGGAAGGAAGGGATAGGCATGCAATTGTAATCGAACAACTTTGGGAAAAGGTTCCCTCAATTGTAACCGTTTCTGATCAAATACAATCTATCTCCATTTTTTCCCTTGATCTTCTTCCATTTCCCTTCAATTCGATCCTCTCATCTTTTAAAAAAACCGAAAACATACGTTTAATTCAACTATGTCAGATTCCAAAAAGTCGAAACAATTCAAAACAAAGACCCTAATACGTAGTCATGAATGACGAAACCAGAAGAAACTACGAAGGAATCGATCACGGAAACGTTGAATTCAGATAGTAGGGAAGCTCTAACCTGAGAAGAAGATCGAATTTGAACGTGAGTACGCTGATTTCCGTATAATTGTGAGAGAGATTTGATAGCGCGTTGGGGTTCTAGGGCTTTGCGAGGGTAAATTATGTGGGAAGAAAGGAAGACTTAACTGGCAAGCAATAACAAGGATTGAGTAAATGAAGTTTTTACTGATCGGTTCGGTTGGGATCATCCCTGGGTGGCGCCATACCAGAACAACCACCGGAATCAGATGCGAACGGAAAACAGAAACAGAGACTTTAATTACAGCGAACAAACAAACCCCCCCCCCGGGAGAGTAGGTTACCTGTGCTGAAACCCTGTCGAAGAGTTTTTTGGCCTTTGAATTTTAAACATACTAAATTTTAATGGCTGAAAAATCTCTTGACATATAAACACAAGAATTTTTGAATCGGAGGAGATCAGACACTCCAATAGCTGGAACATCCGATTTTGTGTCGATGAATTTTTCAGAAATTATAAGACGAATCATTCTGTTTTGCCCTATTAATTTTAAGAAAGCCCTTACTAATATCTGTTAGAGCTGATTTTTTACAAGAATCCTCCAATAAATATTTTAAAAAATATGAGCAGTTCGGATTATTTTATGGGACCCCGATATGGGTTCTACAAAAATGTATGTGTAAAATATGTTCAAGTAGCACTGTTGTTAAATCTTAAACCGGGAGACACAAATGTCAAAAAAACACCTTGAAAGAATACCGAGTATGATTGTAATAAAAAGGTAAACTATTTTGTTACTATACGTTAATGAATGATTAACGTTAAAACATGTAAATCATCTTGGAGATGAATAATTCTTTAGAGCACATGTACCTTTTCGAATGTATTTTCATAATATTAAGGATTGATTTATTTAATTTGAGAAGTAATTTTCGCATTCTCTAAATTATTAACTGCCCTTTCAAAAACAACGCGAAAATCAATATGATCTTGCAATAGCAAGATTAACTACGAATCAAAGGCTCAATTTAAACAAGAGGGACAGAGGCCAAATTACTGAAACTTTATTTTAAAGTAAGAAATTCAACTGGCACTTTGTTTTTTGTTTTTTTCCCCCTAGACTAGACAACAAAGGGATGAAGCTGTGGATATGAGAGAGAAAGAGAGTCTTTGGGTTTTTATTAGTTTCTTTCTTCATTATCTTTTCTTCTTTTGTGATACTATATGGACCGCTAGATCACCATGTAAAGAAATAGAAGTGTGTCAACGGGTTCAAACGAACCAAGCTAAGCCGAGCTTTGTTGTATTCGGGCAAACAAGCCTAAAATTCGAGCTCGAGCTCGGCTCAATTACTATGCGAGTCAAGCGTCGAGCTGCTCGCAAGCAGCTCAATTCATTTGCAGCCCTTTGTGCGCCCACGTTTTCTACCGGTACAAAGTTTGTGCCACTCTTGTAATTGTACATTCATGTCATATTCTAGGTATTGTATTTGCAGTGCAAGGAAAAGAGAAGTCGGTCAAATTTGAATTATTCCAATTATCAACTTCATATTTAGGCTTTCTTCCTATCGTATCATTCCCAGGGTCTCACTCATTACTAGTGTAAACTTCAAATGCAGGTTGTTCCCAAGCAGTACTAGTGAAATTTCATGGAAAAGAAGACTGAACCAAACTCAGTTCATCAAAGGCTACGAACGAGGATGCCTTCAAATGTGATCCCAGGTCCAAATGCCAAAGCAAGTCCCCACTCTTCCCCTCCCTCTCTCTTCAGCTCCTCCCTCATGTTCTCCATCACATAGAAAATTGTATTGCTGCTAACATTTCCAAAGTCCATCAATGCCCTCCTACTACACTCAAGTTTCTCACTACCCAACTTGAGGGTCCCCTCCAATCGGTTGAGTATAGCCGGTCCGCCTGGGTGAACCGCCCAGAACAGCTCGTTGAAGTCGGTCAACCCGACCTTGGCCATGAGCTTCTTGCAGAACGCCTCGATGTTTTCCTCGATTTTAGCAGGAAGATCCCTCCCCAGTTGGAAATTTATGCCCTCTTCCGTAAGGCCACCGTTGATCACGTTGTGTGTCCCTGGCAAGAACTGCTGGACCGCGTAGTTCAGTTCCATGAATGGGGACTCGGACCCCACCATTGGGTCCGCTCCAATGATGGCTGCTGCAGCTCCATCCCCAAAGAGGGCGGCCCCCACTAGGTCGTAAGGGCGGTCCTTGTTTGGGGGA
Source organism: Rhododendron kiyosumense (assembly GCA_019656275.1). Lineage (NCBI taxonomy): Eukaryota > Viridiplantae > Streptophyta > Magnoliopsida > Ericales > Ericaceae > Rhododendron > Rhododendron kiyosumense. Next base: position 883,070 of record BPLS01000171.1, on the reverse strand, counting down.
CGGAACCCAAGAATGGTGGTTTCGGAAGTCGTTAATAGGACACGGCTCCCAGGGTTGTTTTCGGCGATGTCTTTGGCAACCCTGAGGCCAGTGACACCACCGTAGCAGCCCAAGAAGTAGAGCATCACGCGGCCCACGTCGTTCCTCAGCCCGAGTTGACTCGTGAGGTAGAGGTCACCACCCGGTAATCGGATTTCGCTTGAGGAAACATAGATAACGTGGGTGATGGCAGATTTTGGTCTTCCCCACTCCTTGATGCAAGCAAGGCTTGCTTCCAGTGCCATTTGTACAACGGCCGGGTTTGCAATTTCAAGCCTCTGTTTGATGGTTGGCGAGCCTTCTGTTGCTAGTTCCGGGTACTTGTCCAGTATCTCCTTGGACATGACTGTGTATCTTGTCTTCACAGTAGTTGTTTTGCCTACCAAAAACAGAGAAAATTGGGAAAACTGTATTAAAGACCCATAAAAAAAAGTGACAAAAAGTTATCCGAACTACAATGTGACAGCATTGCATTCATTCTGTTCGAGTGTCAACCACTGGGCTACATCAAAAATAAAATAAATTTGCTAATTTAGCACTAGTAATTTTTTCCCTTGATCTGCAGTTGCTTTTTGTTTGTCGAAATTAGCTAAGAAACAGACAAATATTGCAACCAAATTCAGAAATTTCGGAGCATTGGTGTAAGGTATTTCGCTTACACAGTCGTTCGAGTTTCTCCTTAATTGCCGAATCTTCACATTTTGTGTCCCGAAAATAGCCTTCGACCAAGCAATCCTGAGGAAGGATTTGGCTAGGAAGTGCCTTCCCCAGTGCAAGGACAGTCGCCTTTCCAGGTGTTGGGGCGCGTTTGCTTTGCAAAACATACTGCTTGGGAGGAGCACCACTGCTGCTTGTTTTCGACATGGCTAATGAGCTGGGAAGATGATTCAAGTGTTGGAATGTTGAAAACACTTGATGAAGAAAATAGGTGAGGGTCATCACAGGTTTAAATGGGAGCTAGATTTGTTATTGGAGAGAGGTTGGTGTCAGGCTAGGCTAGCATGAATTGTGAGAAATGCATAGTTAAATGGTTTTGGTATTCTTTTGGGTTCTTGGGACAGAAAGTGTGAATCCTAGTAACAAGGAAAACATTCTTTTCCTTCAAACTAGTTTCTGAGTTGTTGAGACTTGAGAACTAAATCAAACTTGCCATTCTTTCCTTCCAAAAACAGTTGTCAGATATGCCCTATATTGATGGGATCACTTAGAATTATTAGGGTTCAGTTGAATCCCTTCAGACTAAGCACAGGATGGGAGCTACCAAGAATTTTCACAGTGGCAGCTCCAGAGATTTCCTCCTATTAAATTGTTCGGGAATTTCCTATTAAACAAGAAAAGGGTTCAAATCTGTTTATTTGTAGGAAAAGGGTTCAATCACTTTTTTTTTAGGAAAAAGGGTTCGATCTTAATTGAATTCAGTTTCCTACATCTTCTAAGTTACAGAAGCCACATTTGTAACTTCATTTTTGCTTTTGTTTTGTCACCAGATTGACTCTAAATTGATTGACAAAAACATTAGACAAAGGCCACAAAAAATTATCGGATGCATAAATGTAGGATATGTATCTGGTTAGTGTCTCAGTTGAGCACTGATCTTTCTCCTAGCGCGAGTCTGCGAACCACTTTTCATTGGGCTCGCGCCAAACCGCCAAAGCCCATTCGACTTCCCCCGAGTTCGAGCTTGGGCAGTTCAGTCCATGGGTATTCACGCAATGGTCTGGGCCCCTCTCTTCGTATGGTGTAAAGTTTCAAATTTTTGGTCCGGGATGATCAATCTTGCCCATCGAGTAAGGCTTCAGAATCTGACCCGAGCCCAACCTATGATCAGGCAGGTGGGTTTTAGCCGTTGAAGACTCTAAATGGTGGGTCTGGTATGGCAGAAATGGGTCTAAATGGTGTCAGAAAGGAGAGAGATTTATTCTATTTCCAGAATAGATTATAAATGGGAGTATAAAAGAGAGCACTGGGAAAACGAAATTTTTTGCCGGGAAAAATGAAATTCTCTCCCAAAGTATAAGAAAACAAATAATTTACATGCACCTTCAGAATTCCGTGGAACTTGGCCGCCACCCGGGTTCTGTACATCATGTTCAGCGCTAGACCACTTATTAACTCACTAAACTGCCAAATCTTTCCATTTCACAAGTTTTTTCCCCCCATGGATATTGACATAACACACATTGTTTTTTCTGATATACATTTACATAAATTCAGTTATAAGGAATGAAATGGCTTACAAGCATATACATATTTATTACTCTAAAAACAATGGATGGCATTTTCTCTTTCTTTCCTTAGACCTCCATTGATAATGAACAAAACGACAAACAACCAACATAGTTATCCTATGCAGTCTTAAGTGGTTCGAATTGCCAAATGGAAGAAAAGTATGCCAAGAGCCGAGTTTAACTCATTGCGAACCCAGAAGCCACAAAATACACCTTATCTAGAAGAACTTGCAATATTAATCGGATCGACAGATAACTTACAAGAAATAATAACGCGAACAGATATAGCTGCCAGGGCAAACTATTTGCTCCTTAGTTGTTGAATTCAAGACACACAACTTATTACTATAAATACATTCATCCAAGCTCCCTATAATTGACCCTCGCCAAAAAAAAAAAAAAACTCCCCATATTTGACTTCACAAACGAAAACATGAAACCAGGAACAAGTTGTTGGATTGCAGCATCCCATGATGTGAACATGCCCTTGAAGAGTATCGCTGCTTTGTTGCAGTTTACCATAAGGTTTCATTGGAGCTTGACAAGGCACTGTTTGGTTCATCGAATTTGACCTCCCAAAAGAAACCAAGGTTCTAAAAATTCTGATTAGCCTTTCCATGGCTATGTTGGGGAAAAGAAAAGGTAATAACCACTAAGAAATATGAATAAGGAACTTCAGAGAGAAAGCACAATGAATTTTTTTTGTTAAGCCACCTCTTTTTCTTTGAGCATGTGCAAATCCTACGGTTTATCAGTGACAATCATTTTGTTGAGTTCGGCAGTTGGTATGGATAAGTTGTACTTTCTTTCTACCCCTGAGCCTGAAGTACTATTTTAGTCCTCACTTTCAAGCCTTAAGTTGTCGTGTCGATTTTCTCAATTTCTTAAGCCAGTATTTTGTTAATGTGACCCACTAATACTATTCAGTCCACTTTCTCCAACAAAAAACACTATGTGTCATTGCATCAAAAGGACCAAGATGAGAAGTTAGTTCTTAAAAGACTACTGTCATCCATTTGGCCACATTGGCATGCCTCCCCCAATCTAGAGGAACTTGATTCCTAAAGTTTACTACAGTAACCTATAGAGGAAAAGATAGACTTCATAGCACAACTGAAAAGGCAAAACACAAGTTCAAGTCCAACCACCATCTTGAATTAGCAAAACGCAAACCAAAAGTGAGAGAAAACAACTTTCAGAGCCATGAAAGGATATGACAACTATCTAAAAGCCACAACACCACGGATACCACATAGCATACCTTACTGTCAATTGCTTAATACACAGTTCTCTCTCCATTCTCAAGATGAACGTCGATAGTAGTACCTAAAACGACGTGTAATTCTATTAAGTTCATGGAAGACATAATTAGAGAGAGAGAGAGAGAGAGAGAGAGAGAGAGAGAGAGAGAGAGACGTACACAAAGATCTTTATGCCATATAAGGCTGCATACTTTCGCAGAAGACGCTCAACAGTATACCACTCTGACCGATCTGATCCGCCCTGGTACCCAATTCTTGGCATATGGATTGAAGCTTTTTAACATTTGAAATAAAAACACCAAATTAGACCGCTAATAAAACCCCGAGGAACATGTTTAATGTGTAAGCTAACAATCAGCTGAAAAGTTCCTTCTTTGTACACTTCTTAAAAAGTGCCTTCTTCGTGCCAAACGCATGTTCAAATAACATCATACTTGGGAGATTTGGAGAAGGGAAGGGAACACATACCCACCGCAGGCATGGTTGAATAATATTTGAAGATTTTGTAAATTTAAGAAGTCTCAGCTCTAGTTGATCTAAAGCTTAATACTTCCAATTGGTTTGTCAATAAAACTTCTTAATATAGCTATTAGAATTTCTTGTTCACACTTCTCTAATACATCATGTGAAATAGATCATCTTACCATTTTGATAAGCTAAACACAAATGTTGTCATATAAGAAGTGATTAACTATTATTGCTACAAGAATAGAAATATATGTCCATTTGTTTCCTTTCCATGCGTGTCGTGTTTTACTCTTGCAAATTGTTGTCTCCGCATATCTCTATATTGTTTTGCTATCCATGCCCCACATTCACATTCATGCTCTTAGACAGTCAATTAAAATGTTCTCATTGACACAACTAAGGTCTCTTGCGCGCCAATGAACTATCAGGTTTTCCAAAGCATCAGGCTAGTGGAATTTCATAACAGGATGATATGCTGACATCTTGTTTCGACCTTTTATCCTTCTGCTGAAATCAGGGTTTAAATATCCTCCAAGGGGTCAGCAATGTACCCCAGCATAAACAAATAAGAATTCTTATATTGACATATGCATTGTACACTCCAACAAGAAAATATTAGACAACCGAGGCGACATATATTATTATCAGAAGCATGCATGTTGATGTAGATAAAGCAAAACAGTTTGCTATTATTGTCAGAAAATGTATACCAGAATTTTGGGCAGCTGAGAATGATGCTTTAGATAGGCAACACTCCAAGTCAGGAATAGAGATATTGCTGCGAGGCACTTTACGCTTAGCATTGTAGGATTGTACAACAGCCAATCCCACCCATTGAGGAGCATTAACAGACTTGGTATGTTCATCACCGTCCTCTGCAGAGCAAATATGGTGTTAAAAGAACAAAGTTGAGAAATAATTAGAAATGCAGAACATAAACCGAACAATTACCTTAGCTTTTAGCAGCTTAATACTTCAAAGACAAGAGATTTAAGGTACCAAATAAAACTGAAACACGTGGTATGACATAATCAAATATTCGGTTCAGGTTCCATCTGAAGACAGGATAAAATGTGTAGGAATTAGGATTAGTGTTTGGGTTTGGGGATAAATAAGTGAAATCCAGAGAGAGTATATTCGGCAATCATCAAAATATCAAACTTGGTAAAAGAGATTGTTAACTTCGCTGCCTAATTGTTGCTACTCCGACTTGCTATTGAGGTTAAGAAAAGAGAACGTCAAGCAATAGGTGAAACTAAGATGCAACTTGTAGGAGGGAGGACCACATGGTCAAGGTTCACCACGTCAGAGACACTGGAGAACCAAGGGTCCACGACCCAGTAAACAGACTGAAACGGAAATGGAACAGTCCAGGCAAGAGAGAGAACGTGGGTGGAGAGCCAACGCTCATAGCACAGAGCTCAGAGAAGACCTCAATCTCAGATAAATACATAACTTGATCTAGGGAAGGACAACTCAGACAGAAGATTGGCACGTGACGTAAACTGATTGTACGGGATGTTAGCTGCATTGTGAGAGAATTTTCTATGCATTGTCAAAAGTCAGTCATGCCGTTTCTTATAGCTTACACTCCTAATTTCCACAGGACATCAGAGCAGACAATATCTCAGATAAATACTTAACTTGATCTAGGGAAGTACAACTCATAGAGAAGATTGGCACATGACGTTAACTGATTGTACGGGATGTTAGCTACATTGTGAGAGAATTTTCTATGCATTGTTAAAAGTCAGCCATGCCCTTTCTTATAGCTTACGCTCCTAATTTCCACAGGACATCAAGTTGACAACTTTCATAATGATAAGTAATAACCATAGGACATAGGCACACAAATGACATGTCCTATCAATAAACTCTATGTTTTAACCGTACACACAGACTGGACACGTGTCTATCAAAGGCTAACGAATCTAGGTCTTTATTCTTGTGAGCAAGGAAAGTGTGATTGCTTAAATGTCTATGATATGTGGCAGGTTAGGAGCTATCTACTAACCGCATCTATGCAGGCAGGCATGTGCACATGTATCTCTTTCGTCTATGCCCATAGCAAATAATTGGCAGGACAAGACAGAATAAATTCCAAACACAAGAAAGTGAGAAACAAAAGCTGACCTGCGATTTCTATAAGATGAAGATCACCAAGATGCAGGTCCTTAAATTCAGAAGCTCGATGATATGCACTTGGGACAGTTGCTGAAAGTTTTGCAAGGGCATCAAACATACCTCCACAGCCCCAGTTCCCAGAGTCATCAACACAGCTGCCAAAGAAACAAGATAACAAGGGTCGTCAGTTATTTTAACAAATAGATAGGTGCCAAAATGGAGCTCTTTAATTGAGAACTATTAGAGGACTCAGAACAATGTAGTGGGATATTACTTCTTCTTTTTTGATAAGTATGTAGTGGGATATTACTTAAATGAATAGTAAAAACTAGGCTATTGTATTGGAGTAGATTCTAATACAGACTATTCTTTTATCCTTTCTTCACCTTGTCGATAAACTAATCCGCACAGATGTTTTAAGCTAAATAATAAAATGCGATGCTGTTCCATATCCAAAAGAGATTCTTACCTGAATATGATTGCCGGATCTGATGGACAATTTGTTGATGAATGTGTACAGTCTCCATAAACAAGATGAACAGAACCTGAATCAGACATCATATCACCATTGGGAGGGTGAAGAGGATCCTGAACTGATAGTGAACGGTATCCCAGAGCTTCCCAATTGGACAACTTCTTCTCCTCTGCCTTCCTCCTTGCAGCCTCAGCTCTTTGATGCCTTTCCTCAATTAAGTTTTTCCTATTTTCCAACTCCAAGATAGGACTATCCTTTGACTGTGATGTTTCTTTGAACTTTTCAACCCAAGAGAGATACGACACTTCATCAAAACCGGGATACGCAACGGAAGCAGGATCCTTTATCACAAGGTCACGTCCATTTGATAGATCCATTGGACTAATTTCAAACTTCACATCCTCCTTGTCTGATTTTTGCTTGTGCCGCAATGCAATTACCTTTTCAGCCATAGCATTCAATTCAGACGCAATCAGTTGATCTGGTTGTTCATAACTTACATCCGTGGGATCTAACATTTGCAAACCAAATATAACAGATCGCAAGTCACCAGCTTCAGCTCCTGCTGCTTCTTTTCCTTCCAGGTCCATAAGATTGTCTCCTACAACATTATGGCTTAGCTGCAGCTTTTTCTCTGCTCTCCGCATGATAACCTACATTTACATTGGAACAGACAGTAAAGGAACTGGTTTCAAAACTAACAATGGTTCACTTAGCTCTCACCTCCTCGACTGTATGCTCGGTGACTAAATTAACAGACAAGACATGATTCATCTGACCAATGCGGTGTGCCCGCTGAAGAGCCTGCTTATCCACCTGGGGATTCCAGTCTTGCTCATAAAATATGACCTACAGTGCAAGTTATAAGTAGTCAAAATGCATCATAAACAGGTAGTACAAAAATATTCAATAAACGCCAACAAGTCCTCAGTTAGGGCCATTTGAAGCTGATAGAAATATAATGGCTCAAAATGTACCTCTCCACTACAATCTAAAGAAAGTAAACCGATATATCCCATGCAGAATTCAGTGATAAAATTGAAATAACTTCCAGTTGTATTTATATTGCTCTGCATACCATTTCAGGTGAATGTAACACGGAACTAACAATTTTCACAAGTGAACTTAGTGAGAGGATAATTGATTGAATACTGTACTCACTGTATCAGCAGCCACAAGATTCAAGCCAACTCCCCCAGCTCTTGTAGAAATCATAAAGACAAATGCACCACTCTGATCAGCCTCGGCCTTCAAACTCCCTTTGACAGATTGCTGGCTGAAACTCCTTATTGCCGCAAAGCGTTCCTCTGCCCTAATTGATCCATCCAAACGCTCATAAGAATAGTTCCTTAACTCCAAGAAATCCTATATAGAAGACCAAAACAAAGCAATAATTTAGATGTTAAGATAAATATAATCAATTTTGGTACGGAATCCATGTACAACTTTGGGAAAGAGGATTCACCTGTAATATGTCAAGTGTATGGGTCATTTGAGCAAACAGCAGCACACGATGTCCAGTATCATGTAGTTTTTGAAGTAGCTGATCCAAGATTATGAGTTTACCACTACCCTGACCAGATGTCAACAGTATGTAATTGAGAAACAGCTAAATGAGAGTGCAAAGACACAATCTGTCACAAAGACATCAAAGCAGCACAAATGTTTTTCCTGTACATATAAACCCAAGGCATAAGTAGACAAAAGCTTCCTATGCTCCTATTTCTTTTCCTGACTTCGGAGGTAATTCTAAAAAGCGAAAGCACATATTTCTGGTGGCTAAATAGTTGGGTTACCAGAACCAGGTGTTCACCCTCTTCGTAAGGCTCAGGTTCAATACCAGGAAAGAGGTAAGGATGGCTACATGCTTTTCGTAACTGCATTACCTGTGCCGAAACAGAAAAATAGTTGAGAAAAAAACTACGTATGCTTTCAAGATGAACAGTTGGTTCAGAAGTGAGAAGACCATAGGTAACAAAAGAATAAACACCAACAATTTCTGAACAATTAAAACAACTAGCATAGTCCACAGGAGAACTGAAAACCAAGCAAACTTAGTATCTGTCCATTGCGTAGTCATAACAATAGTTACAAAGTCAAGCTCGCAATAAAAGAACTTAGAATGTCAAGAGGTAAACCGTAGTTGATTGACTCCCCCTATGTCCTGCTTAGGGTCATGCCTAGACAAATCTGATCCTGGAAGGTTGTGATAGTTGGCAATGTTCCGTATAGGACTAGGAATTTTTGACAAGATACATTACCCAACAGGAAGTTAGCAGGTTAGGTTGGCCTATGTTCAACACAAGTCAAGTGTTCGCCACATTGACGTGCATGTATGGGCACATGGTGGGCAAAGCAGACAACATTGTATAAAGCAGGGAAGAGTTGTTGCAAACTGCATCCAGGAAGGTGGAAACCTAAATAATGTGAGATGAGAAGCATGCTTGTAGTACCTGACCAATTGCCTTTCTTTTTAAGACAAAAGCAAATGACATGCTCCCCATGACGTGCATTTATAGACCCCCCCAGAAAAATATGATTAATGCAATCAATATTGACGTACTATATTCTGCAAGGATTGGTGATTAGAAGCTCCAGAAGAGAATGCAAGTAGTCTGGGAAGCTCTTTCCTCAATATTGACATGTACACCTTCTTTTGCAGGGCCACCAAGGGTGACATTCTACAAACAAAATTTCTGTAAGTGTCTCCACAATGCTGCATCCAAACAACTAACTAAATTCAGAAGAAAGGAGCAATTGTACTTTATGCAATTATGCTAGTGGTAGAGCCAAGAAAAACACAACACCCTATGGTTGGAGAATGCAAAATGGCTGCAAACATTCATAATAAGGTCAATTGATGGGACAGAATGTATGCCCACCAAGTATTGAATACTTAGAGAATAGAGACTATTTCGCATTTACCATCCAAGTAGAAATACGTGCAGTAACATTTTGGGAAATCTAATTTCAGAGAGAACCCGTGGTAGTTTCAAAGGGAGAAAGCGCATGTTAGAAGTTTCCGAGAGGAAAAAATAGACGAATGAGGAGTTGCAGTGATTGTGGTACAAAAGAAAAATTAAGAGGGGAAAATGTGCAACGTACCATTTTTCACAAAAAATCATATACTTTACTCTTTAGTTCAAACCACATGGGTGTCATGCGTTCACTTCTAAACATGAGATGATGGATACTTGTTTTTGGGCCAAACAAATGTGGGTAAAGTGTAATTTCCTCAGAAAAAATTTAATTTGAAAAGTTACTCAAATGCAATGTTCTAAACTTCTAATGCAACCTAATCTTGGTTGCGTCTTAAGCCAACAACCAAGCTGGCATGGGTGATTCTAGAACTCAGAAAATGAATAAGAAGTTGGAATGATGTCCTTGGAGTGAGCAGGTAAATGCAAAGATTAAAATGAAAGAAAAAAACTAACACTGTGATCTCCGTGAGTCGAGGAAGCACAAGGGTACCGGAGTCAATAAGCTTGGCTTTTGTTCTTCGAAGCATAAAAGCTCCCAAAATATATTTCAAGATTTTAAATTGTTCCTTAACTTCTGCTGCATCACAACCTGCTTAATAAAAGAATTTACGACATTATAACAGGGTTCCTTTCGTAATAAGGTCATTATTCTTCGGAATGTTAACTTTACCTTCAATGCCATGTTAGGAAGATAAGAGCTAACCCATAAAGTACAAGCAAAGGAAAGCACTTAAAGAAGACAATATAAAAGTTATGTAACCAATTCCAGTAAAAGTCCAGATGAATCTGGATCGAAACAATTTGATGTATTTTCTAATGTTTATCAATGTGATTATGAGAAAATCACCGTTTTCCTTCACCAAAAAACACCAACATTAGCCATCAGGTTAGAGATTAAAGTCAGGAGATAGCGACCAGATTCATATAGAACTACAGAGAGAGGGTCACCATTGACCAAGCAGTTACGCTCAAGGACCATCTTGGTGGTATCATAATCAAAAGCTAAACAGCAAACCCTACCATGCTATGCATCAAATTGCTCTCAATAATATTGCACCACTATCTTGCACCAAAATGAGGCAGTATACCGGGCCACTCCCGTCATACTCTCTACTTGCCAACCACCAAACCATGTATTTCAATAGTCCTCATTTTCTATCGCAAACATCAGTTCTAAGGGGGAAGGGGAGGGGGGGGGGGGGGGGGTCACATTTAAGAAATACTGTGATCCAGGTTCCCATTGTTACCCCACTCAAATTTCACAAGAATTGTATGAATCATTCCTCCAATACGGTTTAAAAGATCTTCTTTAATAGGACCAAGAAGAGCACTAAAATAAGGACTAGAGTCTCACAAGAAAGTCTATAAAATAGCAGAAATAAGCAAAGCATTTTGCCTTAAAAAAATAAATAAAAGGAAGGCCTATTAATGGGAACTAATATTTGATAAGTTTTTTTTTTGAAAATGAAAATGAATATTTGATAAGTAGTGCAAAAACATTAGATGTAAATTTCTAGCGCAGGTAAGGTGCAATTTCATGTCTTAGCAATATGAATGATGGTGGGAAGTATGGAAAGACATGCATGAAGGACGACAATAAAGCATTCCAAACCTAGTGTTCCGGGCATATCTAGAAAGAAGAGACTGTTGCATACTGCGTGTTCATGGAAAGTAAAGAACGACCTGGCAAAGTATCCCCGGCTTTCTTAAACGTAGAAAGGAACTGCTCCAGTGTCCCAAAGATTGAAGGCATACAAAAATGCATCAAAGCCCAAAGTTCGGCCAGGTTGTTCTGAACAGGAGTTCCAGTCATCAATAACCTTCTTGGCATGACGAAACGATCTCTAAGGACATTATACAACACCTGTTAAGGTTTTAGTAATTAGGATATCGAAATAAGAACAGAAAACTAAAGTAATCTTATGCACAATTTTTACCAATTTGAATTAATCTGTTTTAGCTCAATAAAACACTCAAGGATCAGAGCAGTACATGAAACTTGAAAAGAAAATAGACAGGTTTTGTTTTTTATAACTTGAAAAGAAACTAGACAGGGTTTGAATGTACATCGGCGGAGGGATATACATGTATCTAAAATATGAATTTCTGAAACACATATCAATAAGAAATAAACTAGAAGGTTACTAATTAGATACAAGTAAATTCCCCCATTTGTGTATTGATTTATTGAAACTCATGTATCCAACAAATTTTAGTGTGATCAGCATATCTAAATGCAAGAATCATTTCTTTAGTATGAACTACACTCCCATATGTTTCCACCAGCGGATGAATCAGCTGGCAAGTTGGTGAATGGATTATAAGGAAATTAAACATACACTGGAAGGGTTCTTAAGTCTTTGTGCTTCATCGATGATTGCATAATGCCATGGAATTTGAGAAAGAAAATCCTGATCCATCAATGCTATGTCGTACGTAGTCAATAGCACGTCAAAAAGTAATGGCAGTACCTACAAACAACATACATGATAATCTTGAAGGATTAAAACACAATGACCACCTAAGAGCCGTCAAACCCTTTATAACTCACTTTCAAATCAGGATTTGTATGCAGCAACAGGATTCAAAAACTTACATAAGACGGTGAGGACTGCTCTATCACATGCTCATACATTTCCCTGCGTAGATTGCATCGATGATTTTTGTCTCCAACATAACGAAGTACTCTTAGTTTTGGAGCAAATTTAGCCACCTCTGATACCCAACCATCAGTCACACTGAGGGGACATAATACCACTGCATAGAGTATAATGATGACACACACATCACAATGACCCAAAAATTGAAGGAAATAATTTTTCACCAAACCCAAATCCCATGGAAGAGAGAAATATTCTCAGCATCTCAGAATGACTCAAAACAAAAATCGTACTCACAAAATGGCCCAGTTGACATATGGCAAACTTTCAAATAGCTCAGCAAAGAAATAGCTTGCAATGTTTTCCCTAGTCCCATCTGCCAGTAAACCATTACATGTAACGACCAATCAATTGCAAATAAACATTCCTAATAAATTTGTCAGCATCAACAAAGGTTTTCTACTCACTAATGAGTAATGCCTATCACGCTGGTTGACCAGAAAGAGATATGTAACATGAGAATCATCTTGTGTTGCATAGACTTCCCTCACAACCATTCTAATCTCCCGTACTAAACAAAAGGTAAAAGGTGCAATATTTATGACGAATTTTTTGAGCTAATTTGCTCATATGATACAAGCAACTGACGTGCTCTGCATTCCTAATAACAGTATAGTGTCAACCTTGGTGCAATTGGATAACGCTGTTGAATATCAAGCACAATCTAGTAGCATCTAACCAACAACCAAAGCAGGGATGATCAACTCAACTCAGTTCATGTACCTTACTGGGTGTTAGGTACATGAATCCGTTTCACTTATTGATTCCACTAAAAGACATATCATCAACAAAGTATAATCTTTCGGAGTGCCGAAAAAGCACCGACACTTCTATTATCAGTTAAAGAAAGCACAATGACAAACTCCTTAACTCTGCAGGGATCAATCCTGTATGAATTCAAATAATCGTACCTCATCCCCTGCAAAATGATGAAGCAATGTAATCACCACAAACATCAAATATATAAATTCCAAAATACCAATAAAGAGAAATAGAGACAGACAAGCATAGAACATCCACCTTTCGACATGCCCATTAAGTGAGAAGGCATATGCAAAACCTTCACCATTTTAAACCAACATCATAGTGCATTCGCTATGTAAAGAGATACTTCTCGCTTGAAATCGACTCGAATTATAAGCAAGTCAAGCTACTCGAAATTGATTGGTTCAATCAAAACTCGTTTGAGATCTGGTCGAATGATAAACACGCCAATTTCAAAACTCGTTATGTTTTCAAGCTCGGTTTTTGTTGTTCGCACCTTAGTCTGTTAGTCACATTCAGTAGGTAGGACCCACCGCTTCTGATCTCAATCCTCGCCATGTGCTCGAGCTCTCGATACTCGTTCTGCCCTCGCACTCTCAATCCTCACTCTTGTGGATTTTAGCAATTTGAAATAGTTTTGCATGATTCTTTCACATTCGAGCTCCCGCCCCCTCTCACTCGTTCTTAGGTTTGCACCCTCTAGCGACGTTCCGTTTCTCAAATACCAGAAATAAGTCAAATAACTAATCAAGACAAGTTCAAGTTCTAATTTCGACGTTGCACTTCCATTCAAAAACAAAAGGTTCGAACTGTTACCGAGAATGACGTTGACTCCGATACGATATCTCTGAATGAGCCACGAAAGGCCTTCGACTTGGTGAGGTTTGAGAGTGGCCGTTACCCCGAAGTCGGCGGGATTAACAGCCTCCGGCGCGGCTCGTGCGTCGGCGTCGAAGACGTGCTTCGCCGCCGCGATTAGCCTCTGCTCGTAGTTCATGTGTAGTCGAAAAAGAGGGGGGAAAAGTGGCGCAAACCGCTCCGAGTCTCGCACCTTTGAAACTGGAAAGGGCCAGAGGATGGTGTGACGAAAATAGAGCCGTTGGAGATATGAATTTACGGCGTATGCCACTGTTAAAGGAAACGTACGGGCTACGCTATTGTTTACAGGAAAATTATTGGGTGCATTCTCCTCCCACATAAATGCATGCTACGCTGCTATCCGTACTTCCGTAGTTCTTTTTTGGCGTTTTGTCTTTATTAAAGATCGCATTTATTAATTTTGCCATAAGCTTTTGTTGATTATTAATTCGTCTCGAAGAGATAAATAAAAATAATAATTTTTTTTTACTTTTATCCAAATATTATTGAAAATACCAAAAAAAAAAAAAAACTTAAGGAGCCTAGCTTTTGGGATTTTATCTTGGATATTTTTATAAAAATTGGGTAAAAATTATATAATTCTTTACTTTTTCGATTCGTCTGGTTGAAACGAGACGAATCAATAATTCACAAAAGTTTGAAACAAGACTAACAATCGCAATAAAATTTATAGTAAAGACAAAACTCAAAGAGAAACTACACCCACTTTAATTTCTTTATCAAAAATAGTAGTGGAAGTTCCACCAGCTACTTGCTTTAATTTCCTTTTCTTCTTCTTTTTTTACAGCACATCGTAGTGAGATTGTTTATTTTCTTTTGGTAAAGAAACGTGAAAATAAAAATACTGTATATGTGTGACATTTTCCTTTTTTTGTTCACAACCTCCAAAATCCAAACAAGAAAGTGGTTATATCATGGAAGTTGAAACTTTGAAGATAATTTAAAAAAGGTTAACTAGCTAGGGTAAATGATTCCGTTAAACAAGGTTCATTTTCATTTCTTTGCCCTTTTATTGGAACAATTGAAACAGGTGAAGAAACAAAGCTCATTTCATCCCATTCCATTTTGGAATGCCTTTGGACTAACTTGTGTTTTGGATAACTTGGAAAATTGTCTTGATCAAATGAAAGACGCAATGTTTGCATGTAAACCTAGAGCAATAGCGCATGATGAATTATCTCCCAGACCTATTGTTATCATGAATAGGGAATTATTACTCTTCTCATTAACTGCATTTAACCAACCAGGTAATCATATGCTTGGGCTATATATAAAGCGTGACTAGTGCGTATTTTTTGGACAACTCAAAAAGACTCTAAAAGATTTAGTCCAAAAAAAATTGTATTTCTGGACTACTCAAAAAGACTCTAAGAAAGTTTGCTCAAAGGTTAAGTAAATAAGAGAAAGATGATGGAACAAATTTCTTAAAAAAAGACTCCGTGTGACAAAATGACTTTCCAAATGGTATCCCATGCTGCTTTCTTGAATATAACCTTCAAATAGTCTAAATAGTCTCAATGAGAACAACCTTCTCTCTCTTTCTCTCGGATGGCAATGGAGCGGGGCAGAGTCGAATTTACTATCCCCGTCCCAGCCTGTTGTTTAGCTAATCGGAGTCGAAGTGGGTGAAATCAGGAAGGTGCATGTCGGGCTCGGGGAATGATCGGGTCCCCATTCACTATAGTAATTTGACTAATTTTGTTCTATTTAGGATATTTTCATAAGAAAACAGGATATTGATGCGTGATGAGAGGTAAAAAAAAAATTAGAAGCAAACAAAACAAAGACATAAACTAGTGATTTATTAATGGTATATTGCTCTTATTATATCAAAACAATGAAACCGATTTTAGTTATATGCATAAAAAAATTATAAATAATTACAATCGGAGTTGGATCGGGTTAAAACAGGGCAGAAGGCTAGAAACAAATACCATCCCCTCTCTATTTGCTTATCGGGTCGAAGAATATCCGCTCAGATCAGGGCGGAGAGATCTAAGGCAGGAATGAATCAGAGGTAATTGGCATCCCTGCGAGCGCGCGCTCTCTCTCTCTCCTTTTCGGATGTTGTCACCTGACCATCATCATCAATGGAGCTTAATTTGATGAGCCACTCACTCAATAATGCCCATGCTCCCATTGTGCCTGTACCCTGGAACACCAAATTAAGGATGGACCCTACCACCATCCCATTCAAGAATCAAAACCAACCCAATTGGAGCAACATCAATTAATTGGGCAATATGTGTTCTGGTCAACTTAACCTCAACTAATGGTGTCTGGAATCCAATTATATATGATCAGTTTCCCATGCAAACTTGCAAAATCTTTCATTTTATTTTGTGGTACCATGAGTTTACTGTTACGGAAAAAATCACAGGGACCTTGTATGAGGTTCGTGAATGTTACGTACGGATTCCTTCTTGATGTGTCAATCATGGAAAGGGAGGCTGCTCTGAGCAATCACAGCAGCGTGCAACTATTTCACCTTTTGTTCCAGTAATCAATAGTTTGGATTTTAAAAAAATTCTTCCATGAAATAATTCTTTCACATTCGAAATGCATCCTCCATCTTTCAGGCTTTTGATGGCACCAAACTACAAAAGTCATCCAAATGAAGGGACGAATCGCAAGATCAAATAAGAAATTAATTTAAATAAAATTATTAATCGATGCAGTGATCACCGCAACTACTATTAAGTTACAGTACTGATCATCAAAGAAGGTATGACAGTAGAGAGACGCGAAGAGATCGATACATGTCCTTGAAATGGAGCAAATCAATCTCCTTTTGCTATATCTATATATATATATATATATATATAGGATTGAGATCTATATCTAGGGTTAAAATTCGATATCTTGACAAATGCAAATGCTTACGTTTGAAGCACCAGTTTATGTAGTATATCTTGTGTTGTTTCAATTTTATCGGATGCTACCGAAGGGATTATAATATACTTTGTGGAATTCATTTGGTAATTGAGTTTGAGAGTATGAGTTAAGCATATTCCTCTATAGACGGCCAAAAGTGTGGAGTTTGGGCCCATTCCTGTCATTTTGCCCGCAGTATCCCACCAACAACAAATGTTTCACGATATCAAAATACTAATCATCATTCTAGTTATAGCGCCACTAGTTGATTTTTTTTATAATTGCTTGTGTCAGCTTACGTATACGTCAACTAATCGTGAGGATTTAGTTCTATTATCCATTTGCGGAGAGTTCAATTATAGTTGGAGCAAATGCCATGTATAAATTGGCCCGAAAGAAATTTATAACAAATCGAAGGTTTCGAACATAAGATCTTAAGATGACATAATAGCAAATTTTTCAATCTTGGGTATTGATCACCGAGCCAACAACTCCTTGAAGTTTGCGCCACTAGTTTATTAATTAATGTCAACTGGTATTTCACTCAAGTGCCATAGATTGTCCCCAAATCACTAAACCACCGTTCTACTAAGTGATGATTAATGGCTATAATTAACTTGCGAACTTAATTTTGAGTTAGGCCAAAAAATGTACTCTCGGTTAAAGTGGATTCTTAACTAGGATTTATGAATACGTCCAAAAATATTTGCTTCAAAATCAACCACTAAGAGCGATTACATAAGAGAGTTGGGAGTACATTGATTGTTGTGATATTTTGAAGTTTTGACTGTTTTCGTCTTATTTTTTGTGCAGTCTATACTTTCCTGCAAACTTTTTTTTTAATAATAAGATATCTAAACAAGCTTGCGCACACCTGGATTGGTTTCTGAGACCCTGAAGTTGACGGCTGCGCAAACTCCGATCCAGTGGTCCTAAGCATTCGAATGTTTGATCTCCGTGAAATTCGAACATGATATTTCCTTGCACAGAATATTTGGAAGGTAAAATGGTAAATAGACTCCACTTTCGAACTATACTTTCTTTATAGGGAAAATAATGTACTCCATTAACTGAAAAAAAAATGCTATTAGCACTTCATTAATTGGCTGTCAATAAGGTAGAAAAAAAAAACAATTAAATATAATTTTTTATTTGTTAAAAACGTCTTGAAAAGTGTTAAAAGTATATCGAAAATTACCTTCTTTTTTATTCTTCTTGTTCGATGGGTTATTAATACTAGCATAACGGTAACTAAAAAAATCAAATGGTGGGATGGGCGCATAAGGAGACAAATGTATAATATTTACACGACACACTTTTCTTTATATATTTTTTTTATTCAAAAAAGTTGTTCATTTTGAGGCCAGAAATTTCCATTTTGTCTGCCACATATACCTGATTTGCGATGCATAACTGGCCCACCACTCTTTGAATGTGCACACAAATAATCAGACATGACATTGACCCACCATGCAAAGTGAGAGTTCAGACAAATTTCAAACAAAGAAAAGTGAGAGTTCAGACAAATCAGTAATTATATCCCATATCAGTGGCAATAAAATGCCAACACCACCACACTAACCGACAAAGATCCGGTCCAGTTTCCCTTTCGTCCAATCTGCTCAAGTTTTCGTCCATATGCGTATGGAGAGAAACTTACTATTTACGAAGAAGTCGTGAATAAATGTCTTCATGACTTTCGCACAATCTCACTTGTTCATTCGCATAATTAATGGTTGAGATTACTTTTCAATTTTGACCGCTAATAATTAATTTTTACCAGTTAAAATTGGTTTTCAATTTGAACTCTCCAAAAAATACTTTAAACGCAGACAATTGAGCCTCCGTAAATTCAGCTTACGAAAAGCTCCATAAAGAAGTTATTTTGATGTGTATATATATGTACTTCCTTATGAGAAACATTACAATACACATCCCTTATTTGGATGTGTATCATATGCACTCATATGCACCCTCTAAAATATTATGAATTGAAGAGAAAATGTTACGAATCGTATTAAGGTTACGAGATACACCAAAACATTATGAATTATAATGAAAATGTTACGAATCTTACTGTTGAAAGATTATGAATTCTAGAACAAAAGTTACGAAACATACTAAAATGTTATGAATGAACCATAAAATAAGTGTATATAGTAAACCTTTTTAAGAGGTATGTATTGTAGATTTTTCCCTTCTCGTATCACCAACTTCGATCAATATTTTGCATTATTCTTGCCACCTTCAGTATATACGTTCAAACAAGCCCACACAATGCAAGTCATGTCCTGCCATATTATCCAGCAAAACATCTGCGGCGTCACCGGCTAAATCGTCACTGCCGGCGGACAACAACAAATGCTTCACGGTATCAAAATACTAATCATCATTCTAATTATAGCGCCACTAGTTTATTTTTCTTTATAATTGTCCGGTACAACTTATGCGTACGTCAACTAATCATGAGGATTTAGTTCTATCGTCCGCTTGCGAAAAGCTCAATTGTAATCGGAACAAATGCCCTGTATAGACTGGTCTGAAAGGAATTTATAGCACATTGAAGGTTTCGAATATAAAACCTTAAGACATACTAGTAGCAAATTTCTTAATCCTAGGTCTTCATCACCGAGCCAACAACTCCTTGAGGTTTGCGCCACTAGTTTATTAAATTAATGTCAACTGGTACTATTTCACTCGAGTGCCAAAGATTGTCCCCAAATCACTAAACCACCATTCTACTAAGTGATGATTAATGGCTATAATTAACTTGCGAACCTAATTTTGAGCTATGGCCCAAAAATGTACTCTCGGTTAAAGTGGATTCTTAAGTAGGATTTACTGACGTCCAAAAATATTTGCAACAAAATCAACCATTAAGAGCGATTACATAAGAGAGTTGGGAGTATATTTGATTCATACATTGGTATGATATTTTTGAAGTTTCTTTGCATGCACCTCGATTAATTCCGAGACCTTAAAGTTGACGGCTGGGCAAACTCTCTAATGATCTTAAGATTTGGAATATTTTGTCTCCCTGAAATTTGAACATGATATTTTCTTGCAAAGTTGATGCTAGCTAATGGTAATAAATCAACAAATCATGAAATGCACTTTTGAACTGTCCTTTTTTAATAGGGAAAAAATGTATTAACTAAAAGAAAAATGCTAATAGCAGTTCATTAATGGGCTGTCAAAATTAAACTCCGTATATTTTTTTATATTTCTAGCATTTGTTAAAAGCGCTTAAAAAGTGTTAAAAGTGCATCAAAATTTATATTTTGTAATTCTTCTTGTTCGGTGGGGTGTGAATTGAAAAGCATAACCGTAACTAAAAAAATCAAATGGTGCAAAACAAATTGAGAGGCATATAATGGATGGGCGCATAAGGAGACAAATGTGTGATATTTACACGACACACTTTTCTTTATATTTTTTTACTCAAAAAAGCTCTTCATATTTGCGGCCATAAATAAATGTACATTTTGTCTGCCACATATGCCTAATTTGCGAGGCATAACTGGCCCACCACTTCGTGAATGTGCACACAAATAATCAGACATGACATTGACCCACCATGCATATTGAGAGTTCAGACAAATTTCAAAAACCCTACGTTTAGTTTGGTATTTGAAAAGTTTTTTGAAAAATAATAGGAGTAATAAGTGAAAAGAGATAGAGAGAGAAATGTTGAAAGTAGGGGAAATTTTTTAAAAAATTCTTTTTGAAAATGGAACAGAACATGGCGGATCTTCGTGCTTACCCGTTGTGGTGGTGACCGACTTATGGTGCAGGCTCCTTTTGTCCGTCTATCGTAGTGCTACGATTTGTGCCGAGGCTCTTAGGCCTGCGTCAGTTGGGTTGACTCCCACATTGGGAGTTTGGGTTGGGGTGTGTGTGTTGGGTTTACTCTACCTCTCCCTAGTCAGCAATTGCCCAGGTGAGTTGGTAGGTGAAATTACCCTCTTAACCTTCATAAAAAAAAAGAGACAAATTTCAAACAAAGCAAAGTGATAGTAAATCAGTAATTATATTCCATATCAGTGGCAGTAAAATGCCAACACCACCACACTAACAGACAGAGATCCAGTCCAGTTTCTCTTTCATTCAGTCTATAGTCCAGTTTTCGTCCACTTTAAGATGTTGTAGTATATGAGAATTTTTTTTAAAGGCGGAATCGTGAATAGTTGCTTACGGAACCAGTCGCGACTGTTCAAAAATGTTTTGGACGGTCCGGATATTAATAATACTTTTCAACTATTTCCCGAAAAAGTTTCATTTAAATTCAAACAGTCAAAAACCAAAACAAATAGCCGAGATTGCGTGGAGCCATGAGTAACGTCTTCACGGCTCCACCGTGAATAAGTTTCTCTCGTGTATATATATGTACTTCTCGTATCACCAACTTGGGATCAATATTAGCATTATTCTTGCCACCTTCAGTATATACGTTCAAACAAGGCCACACAATGCAAGTCAAGTCCTGCCATATTATCCAGCCAATATCTGCGGCGTCGCCGGCAAAATCGTCACTGCCGGCGAACAAAGTTTCTTTACCGGTTAAAACTCCGCGAGCAATCTCGATCACCGCTCCAAGTGACCTAGTTTCAACCACGGACGTTATAGACGACTCAACGGCTGCGTTCCGAGACTATCAATCTCTCTGGGTGTCGCAGCGCTCGGAGACGGCCGCTCCAGTCACCCTCCGTGTTGTTGATGGCACGATACCGGCGGACTTCCCGCCTGGAACGTACTATCTCACCGGACCGGGGCTCTTTTCTGACGATCACGGGTCCACTGTTCACCCTCTGGACGGTCATGGGTACTTGAGAACATTCACCATTGATGGGGCCAAGGGAGAGGCCAAGTTCATGGCTAGGTACTACACTGGCTAGTGAATGTTCATTGGCCTAAAAAACTCTCCCAGAATTCAAAGTAAAAAAAAAAAAAAATTACATATGACACTCACCTGGATAACAAAGAAATTTTAATTTTCTTTTTTTTTTTATCAGCAAATTTTTTTTTAATAAATCTTTAAAAAATATTTCAAAGATTTAACGGATCACAGGCACACCGCGAAACACAACCTGAGAATCAGCCCCAAAAGAAGGCAATGAGCCGACCAAAACGCCACAGAGAAAAACAGTAGCGAAACGTAATTTTAATTGCCATTGCCCACCAGTTCAAATTCTAAGAGGGTTTTCTTCGTCTTTTTATGTTTTTTTTTCTTTGTCTTTTTATGTTTGAAAATTCAGTAATTGATAGCCAGCCACCACCCAAAACTTTAGGAAAAGATGTTACTTTATAGATTGTAGCACTATTAGTATATTTCGCCAAGTTTATTTATCCAGAGTTATAATTTTTGAAAGTACAACCCTTAACAATGTTTATTGTCAGAATTCATTTTTTTTTTTCATTGAATATGCATTCATCACCACCTATTAAATTCCTCTAGGTACATAGAGACGGAGGCTCAGGTGGAGGAGAGGGACCCAGAGACCGGCCGGTGGCGGTTCACCCACCGGGGACCGTTTTCGGTGTTGAAAGGTGGCAGGATGGTTGGGAACACTAAAGTGATGAAGAATGTTGCAAATACTAGTGTGGTGAGGTGGGGAGGGCGGCTGTTGTGCTTGTGGGAAGGCGGAGAGCCTTACGAAATTGAGTCAAGGACGTTGGAGACTGTTGGGAAGGTCAACGTGATCAACGGTGGCGGCGATCAATCGACATCCAACGGAGGGCTCAAGGCGGACATCTGGGATGTGGCTGCAGCAATGTTGAAGCCAATCTTGTATGGTATGTATATACGCATGAAATAATGAATTGGTATACTCCAATATCTTTCTTGACGACGGACGTGATATCACACTACTACAATAATCGTAAAAGATGATAGTTTAAAAGTGTCATTAAACGTGAAAGATGACAGTTTTGAAACTGTCATCTATGAAGCTGTCATTAAAAGTCTAGATTTGTTATGACAATAAAAAACTGTCATTAAACATATAAGATGACAGTTTAAACCTGTCATTAAACCTGTCATCTTTGTGATAAAAGATGATAGTCTTAATCTGTCATCTTTAATCGCAAAGATGACGGATTTAAACTGTCATCTTATCTGTTCTCCATTCAAGAAAAAAAAAAAAACCAATTCTCTTTCGAATGCGTGGCTGCCCACGTGGCACCCATGTGCCTCTCGCATGGCCGCCCAGTGGCACTTGTGTGTCGCCTACTTAGCACTTGTGTGGCCAGCAAATATTTGCTTGCCCCAGGACTTGAACTCAAGAACTTCAGTCCCTCGCGCGCGTGTTACCATTTGAGCTGGCACGCTTATTGTTAACAAAAGACAAACAAAAACATGTATAGTATATTTTTGAAAATTTTAAGATGAGCACTTTTAATGTCAGTTTTGGATGAAAGTGTCATCGTAGACATTGAAAGTATGAGATGATCGACAGTTTTAAACTATCATCTTATATGTTTTTATGACACTTTCTGACTGTCATCTTTTATGATCAACTGCAATGTCAGTTCTAACTAAAACTGTCATTAAAAGGGCTTAGTTTCAATGTCGCTTTTAAGGAAAACTGTTATTAAAAGGTTTCCCATAGGGGCTTCCGGAAGCGCATGTTTTAATGTCAGTTTTAAGCAAAAACTGACATTAAAGAAAAAGATAATAATGTCACTTTTTTTCTAAACCGTCATCTTATATCGCAAAGATGATAGTTTGTAAGATGGACTGTCATCAAAAGTCTACCATCATATTTTTTATGACAGTTTTACAAAAACTGTCATTGTTTCAATTTTTTGAGTGTCATCTTTTAAGGTTTTTGTAGTAGTGTCAATAAGTACCTTTTTCGATAATTCAAGTGTCCGAACCAACTTATAAATACCAAAATAATTAGTACGACTACCTTGACAATCGACAATTGAACGTACTAGAAATATTGGTATATTTTATATTTGCAACTAATATTTTTTTGATACATATAATTCAACTTGATCACAGGAGTGTTTAACATGCCTCCGAAACGATTCTTATCCCATTACAAGATCGATGCTCGTAGGAACAGACTCATGATCTTGTCATGCAATGCAGAGGACATGTTGCTCCCTCGCAGTCATTTTACCTTCTACGGTACGTACATACTACTAATTTTGTGCAGGAAAAAAAAAAAAAAAAAAACTAGAAAGCTGTTTCTTCTCACAGATCCATGTATAATTTTCATATATATCCTGTGTTATGTGCAGAATTGGATACAAATTTCAAGTTGGTTCAAAGGAGGGAATTCACTATTCCAGAGCACCTAATGATCCATGACTGGGCATTCACCGATTCTCACTACATACTATTTGGCAATCGCATTAAGCTTGATATTACTGGTAATTAATTAAAGGCATTTATAAAACCCAAAAGAAAAGAAAAGAAAATACATATATACTCTCTCCGTCCCAATTTAATTGTTATTTTTGGGAGTCCGTGGCCATTTTTCAAAATTTATAATGTTTTACGTGATTTGGAAAAATATTGTATTATAAAACTAATCGAGATCTATCAAATAAGATCCATATTGGATATAAAATTTATTACCAATTTAAAAATATAGCTAATTTTTTATCTGGAGGGAGTATTGGTCTTGAATCTTGATCATCCGACAAAAAGGAGCCCTGTTATCAGTACCAACGGCCACCCCACCTAAATCGTATCAACGGCCGCGCCAGGCCATCTCCGGCCACCGGACGGCCGATCCGAGCCGTCCAAAAATTCTAAACAAAAAAAACGAGGGGGCCTTACGCAAGAATCAACAGCATCCGATATGTGTAGGGTACTTGATCGAAACACCCTATTTTTCGTGTAATAGGGTGTTTGGATCAAACACCTTATACACATTGGATGCCGTTGATTCCTGCGTGGGCCTCTTTGATTTTTTTTTTTTTAAATTTTGGAACGGCTCGAATCAACCATCTGGTGGCCGAAAACGGCCCAGCAGGGCCATTGATACGATTTCGGAGAGGTGGCCGTCGGTGCCTATAGGTTTTCTGAACAAAAAGTAAGGCAGCTTGAATTAAGACTTTTTTTTTTTTTTGTGGTTTTTGAAAAAGTGCAGGGTCAATGGCAGCAGTGTGCGGGTTATCTCCCATGATATCGGCGTTAACAGTGAACCCAAGCAAGCCTACTTCTCCCATATACTTGCTCCCTCGATTTCCAGCTCCTGTCGATCATCATGATCAGTCGAACCGTAACGAGATCAGAGATTGGAGAGTACCCATTGAAGCTCCCTCCCAGATGTGGGCACTACACATTGGTAATGCTTTTGAAGAGACGACTAGGGATCATGAAAATGGGAATTCTTCTTCTGAGATTCAAATTCAAGCCAGTGGCTGCTCTTACCGCTGGTTCAACTTCCAGAAATTATTCGGTACGTGATTCAACTTCTTAATTAGCTCCATATGATATGATTTTTCTATCTATATATTTCGTGTTCTATAGCAACTCTGTCAGTTGCAGACTAAAAGGAGTGGACAACTTTTTACGCTTAATAAGGCCTTGTTCCAATAAGATTTTTACGACTTTTTTGGGTTTTGTCCCTAATCAAAAAAAAAAATAGTGTTTTTCAGTTTTGAGCCTCACTTTTTTTTTTTTTACTTTTCCAAAAATGAACAAAATTCTAATAATTATGGGGAGTTTGAGAACAATATAATTTGGATTCCCAGTGAAAGTGCCTACGGTGATTCCGAAAATGTTAAAAATGAAATTGAAAAAATGTTTCAAAAAAGACTAATGAAACCCGATTCTACACAAAATTCCCTCAAGAATTATGCGTTTTTTTTTTTGAATTATTTAAAAATCTTTATGTTCTACTGGGCGGACCATAAAGCATCTCCAAAATTTGTGTTCGCAATAGAGGAATTTGAAATTTTCTATAAATATACAAATTTCTTTTTAATATTTCTGATCCCAGAGTCTTAAAAATGCATAATGAAACGCGAGACGAATTGAAAAAGTAAAAAAATGAGGCCCAAAACTAACAAATGTGAAAAAATTTAAATAAGAACAAAACCCAAAAAAAAAATGGAAAAAGTGGAAAAAAATTGTTAATGGAACGGGGTCTAAGTAGACAAATTGGAGGAAGAAAAACATTTTAGGGTCAAAAAAAAATATTAGTGGAAACAAAACATCTAAAGGCATGTAGTTGCAGGTAAAAAATATAAGGCAAAAGGGGCCCTATTATTAGTATTTTTTTGAACACTTTCGTAATGTGAGATTTTTCTTGCTTTGTTGTGCACAGGATATGATTGGCAAAGTGGCAAACTTGACCCAGCCATGATGAATCTAAACCAAGGGAAAGAGAAGTTACTGCCTCACCTTGTCCAGGTTCTCTCTCTCTCTATCTCTCTCTTTCTCTCTCATGAATCAGATTCTTCTACATTAATACATGCATTTGCTGATTACTAATATGCCCAAACAATGCCACTGCAGGTGTCAATCAACTTGGATTCAAACGGGAATTGTGAAAACTGTACAGTGAAGCCATTGAATCAATGGAGCAAAGCCGCAGATTTTCCCGTGATAAATCACGAATTCTCAGGCAGACGAAACAAGTTCATTTACGCAGCAACTTCGTCCGGCTCTCGACGAGCTCTGCCTCATTTTCCGTTCGATACGGTGGTGAAGTTGAACACTCTGGACAAGTCCACCCGCACATGGTCGGTCGGTATTCGGCGGTTCGTTGGGGAGCCCATTTTTGTTCCCGGTTCGGGTACGCAAGAAGATGACGGTTACATTCTGGTGGTGGAGGTGAGCAATGCATCGTATAGTGTCAAACGTACGAGATTAAAATATATACAGACGTGCTTTCAGTCGTTCAATATGCGTGAAACGCTAGGCGAGACGTGATTTACTTGTACTAGCTAATAAGTAATACAGTACTAACATCCTTTCTGTTGAGTTTCTTTGCAGTACGCAGTGGCAACACGAAGATGCTACCTTGTTATTTTGGATTCCAAGCGGATTGGAGAAGCTGATGCACTCGTTGCAAGACTCGAAGTCCCAAAGAATTTGAATTTCCCCCTTGGTTTTCATGGCTTTTGGGCCCCCTCCTAGATCGATCTGTATTTTTTTACCAAAAATTAGAAAACAAAAAAAGTACGAGTAGTGAAATTAAAATTGAATGAGAATGTAATTCTAAGTTGTGAGTGCTGTCGATTGGATGCGCGCGTATGTACAACTCCGCTTGCAATCTGATTGGGATTTTATATAAAATTTCAAATTACTTTATTTTGTTCTTTTCCTTTTCTTTTTTGTTCTCAATTTTTTTAAAAAAAAAAAAAAAAAAAACAAAGATTGTGCTCGAACATTTTTTGTTTCAACAATCGTACACAACAATTAAGAGATAATCATTTAATTTTCCTAATCATAAGACCTATGATTTTTGTATGAACGTACGTACTTACGAAAACAAGACTTGAGTTATCACTTATCCTGAGACACCTATGCTGCTATGCATAGTATTGCACAAAAAAGAATTCGTGGCAAATAACTAAGCAAAATCTTAAACTGAGATTAGTTCTTAAAACCCCTAGTAATAATAGGGAAAGTCTATTCGCATTAATTTTTACAACCAATTTATCACGTCAGCGTATAAGCTCTATCATTTTGATGATTGGAAACGTTCACCTCATAGAACGCATTGAAAACATTAGTCCTATATACTTATTTATTTGATTTAGATATATAAATGCATGATGAGAACATACTTACTTGATGTGTGGGTTAGCTTGTTTTTTTATCTGATCATGTATTTGTCGACATTATATAAACATATTTTATGTATTCTAATTATTTTCAAAGTGCTCTATAATGTGAAAGTTTTTTATCATCAAAATTGTGGAGCCTATGTGTTAATGTGGTCAGTGACGGACTTAATTAGAATTTGCCTTTAGTTGGGGTCCGAATCACGTGTATTTTCATGATAATGAAAAGCAATATTTTATTAGTATAAATTGCTACTTGCAAGGTCCAAACAAGAGATGAAATGGTAACTTCAATCTAAAAAGTGATTGATAACTTCAAATTTCAAAATTTTTTTAAAACCCCAACGCCCACCCACCCCTCCCCTCAAATAGAAATTTTAAGAATTTTTTCTCACTCAAAAGACTTGCAGGAGTCAACTCCATACATTTTCTTTTTCTTAATTAACCTGAATATTAGTATAATAGGCGAGAATATTTGGAGTTTACATATAGAAATCTTAAGATAAATTTTCCACTCAAGGGACTTGTAGGGGCCAATTACATACAATTTTTCTTAATTAAACTGAATATTAGTATAATAAGTGATAAGTGAAATATTTGAAGTTGTGTAGGGGCCCAAGTCTCTCCTTGCACCTGCTTGGGACCGCCCATGGATGTGATAAAGTAAGGAAAAAAATAAATAATTTGGCTTTTTAGGAAAACACATTTATTAATGCTTTATTTTGTTTGATTTTTTTTTTAAAATGATAACTCAAAAAACACTCATTACCATTACTTTCAATAATTACTCTTATCTATATCTCCGTTTATTACCCATATTTTCAATCGTTATTGTCATTTATCTCTATCTCTCTCTACTCATTACTCTTATCTCCCTTTGTTATCCTAATTTCTCTCTCCTCTCGTTACTCCAAAAATACCAAATTCTCAAAAACTCATCCAAACACACCATAAATCAAGGAAGGATGAAAGTGTGAAAAGAAAAGCGGGGGTGTTTGTAAGCGTGATTTCCAGTTGGGTTTCAGCAGTATTTTCTGCCATTGACCAAAGTTCGTGAAAAGAGCGTGGTTGCGTTTCACACTTTCCCAACACTGTGGCCATAGACAAAAGTTCGTGGCCATGAACAAAAATTTGCGGCCATAAGTCTTGAAATCATAGAGAGGGAACTGGAACCGATGGCTGAACAAATCAAAACTATTATTCAGATCCTTAATGCCAACCAGGTAATGGCTGATCAGATGGCCTTTAGTCCATTAGTCTTGTATCTTTCTGTGCTTGAATAGGCTATGCTTACCTGTTTGATTCAAAAGTTTTGCTACTTTTATGCTCTTTATGGTTTTCTTTTAGACGTTAAAAGTGTGTTTGGTGCTGTAGCTATGAAGTATGTCAAGGTAGTCTGAATCTTCCTACTGTTATCAAAATTAGACAATATATATGGATTCTTATGTAGTCTGACGGCAGAATACATTTTCAGGACACTCTAAATTTACAAATTCACGCGTTGTGTGGGATGGAGATGATTACATTGTCTGACGGCGAAATGCATTTGAAAGGTAATATTGGACCGAAGCAAGAGAAGTGATATTTGAGGTGGCTACTTACTGCGAATTCTTTCTTAAGAACCTGTAATGTTTCTGTTGGTGGTGGTTGAAGAAGAGCTGACTGTAAGAATACTTTTATCTGCTAGTTTTAGGACCATTTTCTCTTTAAAAGGCTAGTGTGAGTTGGGGCTTGTTTTGATGTAGTGACCTATTGTGCTGCTTCTTTAGAATGATGTATCTGTTGATGAAATGGTGCTCGAAACTAGCCAAAAGTTATGCTGTCTTTGCGCCGGCTCTATTTTCTCTGCACGATTCCAAGATCAAAACTCAACCTTAGTTGTTGGAAGTAGAGACGCTCAACCAAATACGTTACATTGATCAACTGGAGAGTTTCACCTTTTACCAGAGATACAGAGAATATCATCGAGAGATACAGAAGTAAATACCCTTATAGTTTCCAAGGTGTTTACATGGCCAATCCGTGAGTACTCCTGGCTTATTAGTCGTACCTCTTTCTCTCTCTCTCTCTCACAATCTCGATCGAATATGGCAACATTCATTGTGCACTGTTGGAGCAAAAAGAACATCTACTTTACCAGCAGATAAGACTCCCCTGATATGAGATCTCAATTGCTGAATGTGTATACAGAAAAAGAAACTCCAGAAGAAAGAAATTAAGGGTAGGAGTTGGATTTTAACTTACCAAAACTCCAGCACAGTGTTGTGATTAATGATTTCGTTGCTTCTTTCTTATCGTAAATGTGCTGCAATTTGTCCTGAATGTTGAAAATTCATGCCCTCGCTTTTGGTTGCCATGCCGGCATTATTATACAAAATTTTCAATCATTATTGAACCACTAACAATATGCATAAAAATGCTACAGACTTAAACAGTGACAACATGAAATATAATGGAAAATGTAAATTCTTTCATACGTTTCTTTGTTAACAAATTTATGATCCAAACACAGGTTTACCCCAATGAATTTGCAAAAATTGCGATATTTTATTTTGTCCAGATTAACTCACGTTTACCCCCAATGAATTTTAAAAGTTTTTTTTCTATCCTCCAACGGAAGCCTATTTAAAATGAAGATAAAACTTGACTAGTAAGTTAAATAGTGTTGATGACACCTCTGAAGTCTATACGATAGCCTCCTCCTCTCTCTTCTCTTTCCTCTTGACTCAATCTCTCTCTCTCTCTCTCCCGGTTCTCCCCCTATCCTATTGGCTTTCACTCCTCCTATTGGCTGTGACGGGTTTGTTTGAAAAACAGAAGAAAGGACCCAATTGGTTAGAGGAATTTACCTCGAGAGACATCAGTGAAAGTGAAAGGAGCAGAGTTTTATGAATGCTATCAAATGGACCATGAAACCTCGTCAGT
>BPLS01000171.1:797907-832638 GCA_019656275.1 Rhododendron kiyosumense | reverse complement strand
TCGAATGAAGAGAGTACTAGATACATCAGCTGCTGCGTATAGAAAGTATGTACAATCTTGGGTTCACATTACCGATTACCCTGATACCCCTTCTAGGTTTCGGGGGGCTGCCCTTGGGCCTCGCCGTAGTGCTACCCACCAAACCCCCGTGACCTGACCTGGCAGGTCGTATACCGAACCCTCAGCGAAGCCTGACCAAAATTGAATGAGGCTTCACAAGCCCAACACAATTGATTCGTGGGTCATTCCATTTTAGAGACTCGCTTGATTTTTCAATCTTCTGCACTTTCTGAACTGGGTTGTGAGTTTACCTTCATGCGGAAGAAATACGTAGAAAGTCAAGCATATCCGACAAAATGGGGCTCTCCACCTTTTTCATGCTAACGGGTTTTGGGTTTGGCTCAGTGGAGGATTTTGTTTCTCTAGGTCTCACGGAATGAAAATCTCAACCATTTTTCAACAATCGAACAGAAGATTACAGCTTTATGCTTGAGCATATTGGCATATAGATAAATAAGGGGGGATTTCTCTGTTACCGATTCCAAAATTTCGGGGGTTATCTTAATTCCTGATTAGCGTGAGGTGTTCATATTACTATTCTGTGAATACTGCACATGTGGATTTCACATCCCAATGTTCACAGGAACTTATGGCTCATTATACACAATGTTTAAAAGATTAGTACTTCTGTGCATGAGACTAGATGGATTATATTTTTTTTTTTTGGGGGGTAAATTAGATGGATTATCTTGAAAGTAGTAAATTTAAGAAAACGTGTGCTCTTGTGAAATGTGAAGTCATGAGTGTGGGCGCGTGGCACATTGGACTTCAAACGGAACCCTAAGTTTACCAGGTTGAGGTCGGGGTAAGTGTGACTGTGTGAGGACTACCCCGATACACACATTTTTAGCTTGTTACCGGCCCTAAAAAAAAAGTTGAACTTAATGGCTTAACTAAAAGTTAACTTTCCGTTCCAGCTATTGTATACTTGTATGGAACAACCAAACATAACAAAGGAACCATTTCATATTCTTTTTCCAACCATTTTTCCCATGTATCCTGCTGTTCTGAACTTAGCACCTGAATATGTCCTGTACTGCAGTAACCAGCTAAGACCATACTTCAGGGTCATCAAGTTATTATTTCAACGAGATACACTTGTCTACGCCTGTGTAGCGTATCACATACTGAAAAACTAGATGCCTAAGCCTATAAAAAAAACAAACAAACTAGATGCCTAAGTTTGGAGGTTTGAAAGCTGAAGCAGCTAGTAAATGGTTTAAATCTAGGCTTGTGGATCCTGGTGGTACAAGTTCTATGAAGTGATTCTGGAAACTTGCCATTTGTTAGCATTAGTAGGTGTGCGGGACCGGGTGTTTAAAGATGCCATGAGTCATGTTATTAATGTGTTTACCTTTGTTACTTCCCCTCTTCACTTTCACTATAGGTCATACAGGATGGCAACTGCAGAAGATGATTTCTCTCAGTTTGACATTTCTACTGAGGTGCATACTGGGCGTCACTTGCATGTATATTTTTCTGATTTCGCTGGATAGTCTCTATCTTTTAATTTGGTTACTTATTCTTGATACAGGAAAAGGATAGGCTAGTTGCAGAGGTGATTAGATATGTCCTTTTCAAAACCCAGCAGAATTCAGGGTGCCCAATCAAAAGAGACGAGCTTACTCAACTGGTTACCAAAAACCACAGACAGAGGGCTCTCCCTGGTTATGTGATCAATGTGGCTAAAGAAAAGCTCTTACGCACTTTTGGATATGAGATGAGGGAGCTCCAAAGATCTCGTTCTTCTACTAATCAGGGTCGCGCTTCACAACAGAGTGAGAAATTGTTACCATTTAACTCTTGAGAAAAATAATGCTAGCATAACTTTTCTTTCACCCGATTTGTTAACATATTAACCGCCATTCCAAATGCAGCCGGTAATGATAAAGAGGGCAAGGAAGGTCCCCTTAAGTCCTCTGAGAAACTGACCCTAGCGAAAAGTACTTTTGGACCTTTGGTTTTGGTGGCTGGTAGAACTTTCAAGTGTGTTGTCTTACTTCTGTTAAATCGAAGCACGCTATTGTGTAACTTTGCTCATGTAGCTGGATTCAGTCTCTTGACCAAATGCGGATTGGTCTGGTTCAAAGTTGTTAGTTAAATTAGAATTCATCTAGCTTTTAGATTGCACTTCTGTAGCAAATACGACATGGTTAATATGCTGGTAATAAAAGTCTCTTGGTTGAAGTTTTTAGCAAGTGAAATACATCAAAGAGTCTCAAAAGTCCTTCCATACAAGTTGCACCATGTTAACAAAGTCTGGCTACTTTGTTGGTTTTTCTAATGTTCTTGTTGAGGCTGCACTCTAAACTCATATTAGCTACCTAAGGATACTCCATTGATAGGTTTACTTGGGCCCTTCGCTTCCCAAGGGCGCCCTAACTTGTTCTAAATGACAACCTGGAACAAACTTATCGGAATGTGTTCATTGCAAACATTTCTGATCATATTTTTACATAGACCAATAGACTTAACCACCCACATTTATGGACATCGTGTAGTCATTGTTCTGGTGGTTAATTTTCTGCCTTGACTGTGATAGGAGTTTCTAAATTTGCTTTTGCAGGTGCTCCTGATTCAAAATCATATGTTATTATAAGTCACCTACCTGCTGATGTGTACAAGAAATATATTGAAGATGCTAATTCGTCGCATCTGACTGGTTTTACTTTCGTTGTTATTAGTGTTGTATATCTTGCTGGAGGCAAAATCACAGAAGGTATGATTTGTAAGTGGATTCAGCCATTGTAAATTTCAATCACTATTTCTTTTCATTTTCCTTTTTTGTATATTGGAGGCTGGAACCTGGGGGAGGAGGATCTTGCCTATGGTAAGACTCAACCTCCTGGTGAGGAACACGGATTCTGGAATGCAAGAATAGATGGCACAAATCAGAGATCTAAGTCATTTTTAAAATTTTGGAAGTTGTCAATATAGTTTCAAGTTTCAACTGAAATTTAGCACTGAACCTATCAATAAGTTAGTCCAGCAAAATGTACGATTGAGATTGTAACACTGGCCTATTTAGGTTGTTTCTGAATCAAAATTGTAACAAAAATTCTCTAGGGCTGAGTTTTATGTCATCTTAATTTCTCATGGTAATCTAACATCGTGAAGACTCCTCTTGTTCTGGTGAGCTATTGCAGAAAATCTGTGGCATCATTTGATGCGGCTGGGATTGTCTGAAAATGACGAAGGCCATCCTACCCTTGGAAACATCAAGCAGGCTCTGGAGGGACTTGTCCAACAAAGGTTACACACTTAGAATTTCCAAATTGGGTGGATTTCTCTTGGTAGTTCTTTTGTTTAAAGAAATTCCTTGACCTGAATAGAACCATGCCACTTATCCTATTCTTGTGTTGTTAGATATCTGCACAAGGAAAAATCTAATGGCCCGGAAGGAAATACTCTTGTTTATGAGCTTGCTGAGAGAGCTTTAGATGGACCCATTAGTGAGAGGATCAAAGAATACATCTCACAGGTACTTCTACTAATTTAGACGTCAATCCGTTGGCAGATGTAAATTAGTATCTCGTGTGTCAAGTGTGAAATTATTATAGACTTATTGTGGGATTGGATTCCCAGATCTAAATGTTGTCCTGACTCTCCCGTTGTCTATGGCAAAGATGACGGGAATATTGGAGATTAGTGAAGATTGTTGTAGATTTAATGGTTATCAGTTTACCCTAATTATATTCCCCAGTTGCTTCATTATGGACTGAGGATCTTTGTGATTTCAGATTGTGCAGAAAGATGCTGCTCCTGCAGATGCTGATTAATATCCCGTTGCTAACTTCTTCAAGGTATTATTTCGCAGTTTTAGTCTGTTGGCAACTTATAACCATTTTATAACTTGACTGTTGTACAGATGAAATGCTCTTTTCATTGTTTTGGCATATTCTTTATTTGGAGACTCGTACATGTTATTTGGTTGTAGGTAAGTACGTTTTGGGATCTTCAGTGTGGATAACATACGGTGCAGAAATGGGTGAAGCTAGTACTTAAACATGCCCGAGCCCGTAGTTTTTGGTAGGGATATCTCAGTGATGATTTCTTAATGTATTTTACAGACTGACTTGTGTTGAATTTAGATCTCTTCTCATAAACATCATGAAGCATATGCAACTTCTGGAAAAGGCCGGTAATGTCAGTGAAATGGTGTAGTTATGTAAAGAAAGTACGGAGAGAATGAAGGGAACTCTATTAATAGCTCCGAGAAGGAAAATGAGAACTTTTAAAAATCTAACTGGCTGGGGATTCTGATGAACACGAAAAATCGTAGTCTGCTAGCAGTACAACCGATTACAAAATGCTTGAGGAAGTATGTTATACGAGCATTTCTATGGCGTGCTGTGATAGTTAATGTCCAAGCAAAAATTTGAGTGCAATACATCTCATCTATTTGTACGTTTTCACATTGTGTGTCACATCGATCTGTGAGAGAGAATGTACTAATAGATGTGCAAGCTACCAACTAGATGTTTGCGTTTGCTTATGCACACCATGATTAATTATGAGACCGTGAACTTAATGATTGGTCAAATTTCTAGTGGCCGCAAGGAATTTTCGCAGATTGTGGAGTACGTCTATTGGAGATGTTCTAATATGTAAAAATGCTCAAATTGGACAAAAATCAGTGAAAATCCATTGCTACTATTTTGTCATTTCTCTTGGCAAGTTATCAACATCATCGAACCATATATCAGTGTTAAAATAGCTCAAAGTTGGGCAACCGCAAAAATTTACTAAGCTCTCTCTCTCTCTCTCTCTCTCTCTCTCTCTCACGTTTTTCATGAAACTTGTAAACATTATCTTTACTTCACCTTCTGTAAGGAAAATAGAGTTTTGTCTCTAAAATTGGAATCAAAGCACTGGGATTTATATCTTGCCAAGGCTTTTTCTTTTTCCTTTTGTAAACTTAGGACGTCTGGGTCAGTTTACTTTCACTTTAACTAAATTATGTAGTACTCGACTCTATTATTCATTTGGAAGCTCATTTAAAGTCTGGGTTAACCCATATGAATTTAGGCCACAGAAATTAATAGCAGTTGAAGGTTTTGAACCTTGGTCGTAGACATACCAAATTTTAGTAGCAAGTTTGATTCTCTTGTCGAAGTTAATTCGACACTAGACTCTTCTCTCGAAGGCCCAAAAGGACAAAGAAAAAGATTTCTAGTCTCTCTAATACGAAATAGATTTTCCAAAACTGAATCTTCTCTATTTGAGGTCCAATTCAAAGTCCCTTCAGTTTGGGTCATTTTTAGACTTACCTTAATAATCGAGACCGTACACATTTTTAGAGCTCATCAAAACATAAACGAGACTAAAACTCACATTGGCCGGATATGTTTGATATGATTTTAAAGGGTTCCAATCTTGTGTTGCAATCTTCTTCTTTTTTCCCCCCAAAGATAAATGCATTCTTAATTCTATATAATAGTACCCGATTAAGATAATTTTGGCGTCATTGATGTTATTCACGGGATCTAAAAAATAAACCATCTTCGATCAATGAGATGAGCCCCCAAAAAACTCATAAAAGTCGCGGAAAATGACGGTCCGGGACGTGTTTTAATAATTAATACTTGCGTATGATATTTTCAGTATTAACAAATGTTTCTCAGCATATTCTTGGTAGAAATTAATTATCAAAATACGTCATTGGCCGTCATTTTCCCTAAAGGCCATAAACTGAACCCCCAAGTCGCGGACAGGATTTATTATGCCTATACCTAGTGTACTTGTTTTGCAGTAATTCATGTCCTTAATTTTTGTTCATTTCTATATGGAAATTGATATTCACTCACCTTTTTTTATTGTATCCACACTCTTTTTTGTTTTTTAATAAAAAAAATACATACACTTTTAACACTAAAAGACAAAAAAATGTGTGGATAACAAAAAAGAAGTGTGAATATCAATTTCTTTCTATATTTGTGCGAGGCGGTTCCGTGAACAACTAATTAAACACCTAAAAAAAACCATAAATCTTAATCTTATAGTTCCCGATCAAAGTTTTATAATCCGAATTGTTCAATATATGCAGAATGTGATTTTAAGGGTGTTTGTAAGAAATCAACAAAAAATATGACCAGGAAGTGCTTGTTTTGAGCCGTTTTTAATTGAACCGTTCATCAAATTTAAGTTAAAAATTGCTCAGATCAAGCCCTTGCTAGTCTTTTTTTTTGGTGATTTCTCGCGGAAACCTATAAAATCACATTCTGATCAATTGAGCGGTTCGGATCATTAAAATTTGATCGGAAACTATAAGATATTTTTTTTAGGTGTCTAATTAGGTGTATCACGATGAAAAATAGAAAATCTTTTGCCTTTTGAGTATTGAAATGAATTGCATCATCATATTAAGAACGAACTTCCATGGATGACCATGGCGCCCGTGGAAGGCTGCCGTATCTCATCAACCTTATCATTATGACATTATCCCCTCGAATCTCGTCATTCTTCGGCTATCTTTTCGATCTTCTCGCCCTCTCTCTCTCTCTCTCTCTCTCTACACACACATGCATGGACGCAACACGCTCGCACACATATACGTAACATAGGCTCTTCCTCTTCACCCTCCTCTGCACACTACTACCCTCTCTCACTACAACAATGGCCAAAGATCCAGTCAGGGTTCTTGTCACCGGCGCCGCTGGTAATCTCTCTCCGCATGTTTTTTTTTACATGCATGGAGTGATTTAGATACAGAGAGGCATCCCAATTGCCTCTGTTTACGCTTATTAATGTTCTTTTCTTGTCCAATTAAACAAATTCACACATGATATTGCCCTTGAGTGCTTTCCTTTGAGTTGAAGAAACCTATACCTCTGTTGCGTATAGTGTTTGTCTAGGTGATCGATTGAAGTGTTTGTATATCCTTGCTTGGATTCTCGGTTTACTTGGTCCCCAGGTGTTTGCATAAATGTTGAAACTTTATGTTGTTAATTTTGATAACATCGATCAGAAACAGCGTGTTTTGTTTGTTCTTTGGGAAACAAGATGATGGAGAATTTGAAATTGGTTGAGACGGTTGTTGTGGTTTTGGGTTCTCTGTATCTGTCGCGGAAAATTATCAGACATATGTGGAGCCTCTTGAATGTAGAAAAGGAGCCTATTACAGTACTGGTCACTGGTGCTGCAGGCATGTTTATTCAACTTTTATGCTGGATTAAGTTACTCCATTATGTTTAACCTTTTTTCGCATTATTTCGATTGTTGTTGTCTGAAATCTGAATATTTTGTTATGAGGCATGAATGATGGGCTTAAGAATATCCTAATACTAAATAGTCTGCAGTTCTGTGTATCAACATCTTGAATTGGATCAGCGAAGCCGATCATTCGTCTTATGCAATTTTGGTATGCTGAAACGTCTTAGCCCATGAAATCAAGAGTTTGAGACATAGGCTTCTAGTTTCTCAAAGAAAGAAAAAAAGAAAAGAAGATATAGGCTTCTTTAATTTGCATTGAGCTTTTCAAAAGCATGTAATTGCGTTTCAGTATGCGGACAAGGTTTTTCTCTACCAATCCAGTAAGAATGATCTCCAGTGGTATGACGTGCTATGTTTTCCATTCGTCCTCTTTCTACATTGATTGCTAGGCATTAAGAGAGATAGTTGCTAGTCTGTTGTTGTGTTTTGGAGTTCTGCATTGATTCAGTTTGGGGTTGGGAAGAACCGGAGGCAAGACGGAAGATATTCGTTTTGGGTGAAGACACAGACTCCCTCTCGCCCAAATGACATGGGACCATTTGTAGCCTAAAACAACCAGGAATGAAAATACATTCCACAACAACTGAAAACATTCCCTTCCTGCTTTTCTTAATGTCTACTCCCCAAACCGAAAGCATTCTTAAACATAGGATCCTTCTAATGCTTCTGATATTCAGCATCCCATTGAAGAGGTAATTACAACATGGTGCTCAATGAGACCGCAAACAGATAACTATAGTACTATCACTATAACAATTAATTTCCATTGAATATCCAAGTTTTCCAACTGCATAAGAGTAATGATAATATGTGATGTCGTATGGTGATCATGCTTGACTAGTTATTTGGGCGAATCATATCTGCCAATTAGAGAAATTGGATAAAGGAACTAAAACGTCGTAGTTGACAGAGTCAAGCATGCAAATCTGATCTGAGTAATTCTCAAGCATATATTATGAACTTACCATTATTGTCTGCAGTTTGAAATGATTTACAAGGAGATCATTCATATTTGTTACTATAAACTTGTTGCACAGGACAAATAGGCTATGCTCTTGTTCCAATGATTGCTAGAGGGGTCATGCTGGGTCCAGATCAGCCTGTCATTCTGCACATGCTTGATATTGAACCTGCTGCTGAGGCCTTGAACGGGGTGAAAATGGAATTGATTGATGCTGCCTTTCCTCTTCTTAGGGGTATGATTCTACTTTGGATGTTAGCTGGACTAAATTCCACTAATCTCTTGGTTGACTGAATTTGTTGTTGAACAGGTGTTGTTGCAACTACTGATGCCATTGAGGCTTGTAAAGGTGTTGATATTGCAATCATGGTTGGCGGATTCCCCCGGAAGGAGGGAATGGAGCGGAAGGATGTGATGTCCAAAAATGTATCCATTTACAAGGCCCAAGCTTCAGCTTTGGAACAGCATGCCTCTCCAAATTGCAAGGTGAGATGGGTTAATTGCAAAGCAGTTCTGATGATGAAGTTGATGATCACTGTGTTATGTGTATTTTTTTGGCAAGCCTTTGAATCAGGAGATGCTCTCTTGATGCCGTATTAAGATGTATTAATCTATGGTAAATTTATCTCAGGCATTGATATTGGCTAAAACTTGACTGATGGTCGTAAACCCTACTATTGGACGTTTAGCTCTCTCTTCTGCCTATTGCTTCCAAAGCCTGTAATGTTTTCCATAAAGTAGTCACTAGGCAACTCCCTTTAGGACATTGGATGTAGTTATTAATTTACTTTTTGTCTAAAGTTGCAAAGCATAGCCTCTCCCAGTCTAGCATGTGCCAAAACCCAAAATATGTTCTAGATGGTTGAACGATCTGTAGATTTTAGTCATTGTTAATTCCCACAATATTACCATTAATTGTTCTTGGTAAGAGGACATCTTTTGCCTCTGCCAATCTTTTTTCATTTTGTACTTCTTCTGCATTCTGCGTACTTATCCTATTGGCAGAAAATCAGAGATTTCTTTTAATCTGCATACAGGGTAAGTAAATCCCATTTTTTCCATTATTCACTTTGCGCTTAGATGTAGTGCTGAAGATCCACAAATCCATCTGCTATGTTTAGGCGTTTCTTGGTGATTCCTGTATAGGTACTAGTGGTTGCTAACCCGGCCAACACCAATGCACTCATCCTGAAAGAATTTGCCCCTTCAATACCAGAGAAAAATATCACATGCCTTACAAGGCTTGACCATAACAGAGCCCTAGGCCAAATATCAGAGCGGCTGCAAGTTCATGTTGGGGATGTGAAGAATGTAATCATCTGGGGGAATCATTCTTCAACTCAGTACCCTGATGTCAATCATGCAACTGTAAGCACCAGCGCTGGACTGAAACCTGTCAGAGAACTTGTTGGTGATGACAATTGGTATTCCCATCATTCTATTCTGCCTTTTTTATTTGCGAGATAGTCCTTACGTGCATATTATCTTTGAATTTAATAGGACAAGAACGTTGGGAGATCATGTTACAGGGTCTTGGGTGGAACTCAACCCCAAAAGCTAGTTATTCAAGTGAGGGTGCCCTCACACTTGTATACTTCAGATTACTTTGGTACCTAGGTGATGTGGGACTCCGCTTCACACCATGCCTCACGCGCAACCTGCTTACTCAGCAACACCTGCCATGTGTAGGCTAGAGACACGCACCGTACCCCCATCTCTGGTACCTAGCTCTGATACCATGTTACACGGTCTTGGGTAGAACTCGACCCCAAAAGCTAGTTAATGAAATGAGGGTGCCTTCACGCTTATATACTTCATATTACTTTGATACCCAGACCATGGGGGACTTCGCTTCACAGATCAAACTAGAAGATAAATTTTAAATATAAAGATAAACCAAGGGGAATTCCTGGAAAATATGAACAGAGTTTACTCCTCTCTGTTCCTCTCTCCCAGGTTTCGTCCACTTAATTATGCAGTTAATCATCCATGTTAAACTTTCATTTTGCAGCTAAAATGGACACTTAAACAAGCTTGATTAAGATGCCCATCCTTCAATTCCATTGAGCAGAATTTCGGAAGAAATAAACATTTGTTTCCTAAGAAGATATGTGTAATGTGACTAACGTCATAGTTACCTATCTTGGAATCCCTAACCATTTTCCCCACAAAGATTTAGGGTCATTTTAAAAAAAAAAGTGCTCTCACATATGACAATCACACAAAGATTTAAGGTAATTTTTAAAACTGCTCTCGCATAGGATCCAAGGTTAGGAATAGTCGATAATCGAATCCATTGAATTCAGCAATGTAGCAAACTAACAATGTTACAACAATCCAATCTTGTTTTCCAACATAGGTATCTTTTTTTACTGTTGGATTAAATTTACTAAGAGCACTGAATTTCTGAATGTCTCAGGCTAAATACCAAGTTCATTGCTACTGTGCAACAGCGTGGC
Organism: Rhododendron kiyosumense; assembly: GCA_019656275.1. Classification (NCBI taxonomy): domain Eukaryota; kingdom Viridiplantae; phylum Streptophyta; class Magnoliopsida; order Ericales; family Ericaceae; genus Rhododendron; species Rhododendron kiyosumense. The sequence goes on along the minus strand of BPLS01000171.1, from coordinate 821,946 downwards.
GCAGCTATAATCAAAGCACGAAAGCTGTCTAGTGCATTATCTGCTGCAAGTTCTGCTTGTGATCATATACACGATTGGGTTCTTGGGACTCCCAAGGTTAGAGTTTCTTCACTAACAATTTGGTGTTGCAAAATTATTGCTTTTTCTCTCTGTATACTATTATCAGCATCTGCTTGTTTATTTATTTTGCATTTTATTGCTTCATTCAGGGAACGTGGGTTTCAATGGGAGTGTACTCAGATGGGTCTTATGGAATTCAACCTGGCCTTATTTACTCTTTTCCTGTTACTTGTGAGAAAGGAGAATGGAAGATTGTGCAGGGTAAGTTTCAATGCTATATAAACTGTTGCAAAAATCATTTCACCTATGCCCAAGCAAATGAGACGGAAAAGGGAAAAGTCAAACCTGACTCCTGATATGTTTCCTTCGTAAAACCAAGATTATGGTTGATCTAACCAACTCTATTTCAACTGTAGTCAGGGACGGCAATTTATTTTGTTGTAACTGGGACAGACTATGCTTCTTACATTTACTAATGAAATGGGTTCTGCCCTTTGTCGTCAAGGAAGAGAAATGACACAAGAAAGCTACCAAAAGTTTTACCTTTCGTAACTGTCATAGCAACTACACCAACAAAGAAAATAAACAGTTTAATGCAAAATGAAAGGATACAAACTGATGTCTTTTGGACATCTTTAGACACCACGCCTTCTTGTGAGCCAAAGAAACTTTCTTGTGTGAGAAATCATGTGGACTGGGGTTGATGAAGAACCATTGGCGGTGTATACACCACGATATGGAGCTAATTGTTTTTTCGGGTCAGATTTGGTATAGAAATGCAAGTGTTGACATTTTTATAGTAATGCAGCTGTGGGAGTTTGAGTTAATGAAACTTGTTGCAATGGCAGGGCTCAAGATTGATGACTTTTCAAGGGGAAAGATGGATGCCACTGCAAAAGAGCTTATGGAGGAGAAGTCATTGGCTTATTCATGCCTCAACTGACAATGAGTTTATGTTTCTTTGAAATAAAGATAATGGAGGGATAATCTATAATTTCATTCAGTTATCTTTCAGAATCTTCGGCCTTTTTATGTGATTAATAATTAATAAACCTCCCTCCAGCTGATGAAGTGCTCTTTCAGATATTTTTCTCTCTAACTTTCCAAATGTGGTCTGAAGTTATTTCTGTATTCTTTGTTCTAATTAGCTTTCAAATGTTTGCTCTATATTTGATCTTGTTATTTTTTTCCCTCTCTTTTATGAAACTACTAGTGTTAACCCGTGCCTACGACACTACGCATCCTGTTAGAAGAGGATGATGGTTGTGTAATTTAGGTGAAAACTATGGGCACTTAACCAGAAAGTGGGAGGATGCACTATAGCCTATGAATCAAATGAATCTAAGCCGTTCTAATAACTTGTCCCCACACCCTTCTGTTTTATAATAGAGATGATTCGTCTATTCTGGACAGACAAAGAAAACCCCAAAGCATTGACGATGCTGAAGCGTTCGTCTATTCTAAAAATATGATTCGTCTATTCTTCTCTTAAGGTTTTTTTTTTTTCTCTGTCTATTCTCTCTCCACCCCTACCTCACCAAACATACCTTGACGATGCTGAAGCGTTCGTCTATTCTGAAAATATGATTCGTCTATTCTAAACTTAAGGTTTTTTTTTTTTTTCTCTGTCTATTCTCTCTCCACCCCTACCTCACCAAACATACCTTGACGATGCTGAAGCGTCGTTCGTCTATTCTGAAAATATGATTCTTCTATTCTTCTCTTAAGGTTTTTTTTTTTTTTCCCTGTCTATTCTCTCTCCACCCCTACCTCACCAAACATACCTTGATGATGCTGAAGGATTACATTGCTTCTAAAACTAACGAACATCTTCAAGTTAAGTTTACACAGATTAAGTGTTACCCAAAGTCATGTCTTCTTTCCTTCGCCTATGGAATTCCAAAACACCATTATGGCTTCCTATTTTAAATTTTAGTTATAGACAAATCCCGTTTTCGATTGTTAAACAGCTATGTCCTCTGTGTGATCGTTAGATAAAATGCAGTAGTATTTGAGTGTAGTTTTCGCAATATGGCATGTACTTGTTGAGTTTATACTGCACTCCATTTATTACCATAATTTTTACTCGTAATTTTATTGATGTCAAAAAGGTACCCCACGTGAAAAGAAAAAAAAAATTGCATGAAAGGTACCTGCATGAATTAAATATCACATGTTACATCTCTTTTTAATAGAAGTTGCGTTTTGGATACTAGTTGGTGGTGAACACACAAGTCGCAACTGTGACGAATCATATAGTAATACTGTAATATTGCCTATTGAATCAATTTCAATATACATCACTTTGATTTAACCAAAAAAAAAATTACTCTCTCTTATTTTATATCTATCTTTTTATTTATTTATGCGAATGTATAGTGTCCATTATTCTAATATAGGAGTGATAAACAAAAGAGAAATTTCTCTCATATTCCTTTGACTTTGACCAAAAATTCATTTTGGTCATTCACCTTTCAATTTCGGCATAAAAATACTTCGATTTTACAATTTTTTTAAATGTCATCTTTAGGGATATATACACGAAAAATACGGTGTTGGGATCAAGCATCCTACACATATCGGATGCCGTTGATTCCCGCAATAGCCCCTCATTTTTTTTATAGAATTTTTGGACGGCTCGGATTGGCCGTCAGATGGCTGGAGACGGCTCGACGCGGCCGTCGGTCCCTATAGCAGGACTCAAAGAAAACTGATTCTTTCTAAATGATGACATTGAAAAACGGATTCCTTCTAAATGATGATATTGAAAAATATTGAAAAGTTGAAATATTTTTATGCTAAAATTGAAATGTGCAGGATCAAAATAAATTTTGGTCAAAATCGAAGGGATATAAAAGAAATTTTCCATAAACGTAAAGGCAAATTGTGCACTACTACATTCATTTGTGGACCCCGTAAAGTCCCTTTGTGGACTCCACAGAATCCTCAGAAAGTTTCGGCTTATACTCCGGCACAACTCTGTCTCTCTCACTCGAGTTGCCGTTACATTTTCTGATCATCTATTTCACTTCTCTCTCTCTCTCTCTCTCTCTCTCTCATCACCAACGCAAGTTAAGCTCTAACAATGGCTAAAGCTCCGGTTAGGGTTCTCGTCACTGGCGCCGCTGGTACTCTCTCTCTCTCTCTCTCTCTCTCGTGTCGTGCGTGTGTGCATGCATTTCCCTAACCATCTATTTGGTGTGTATAAATCATCTAATAACTGAATTGGTTATCCGAATGATAAAAAACTAGCAATTTGATCTCCAAGTACTAGACACTCCACGGATCTCATGCATCCACTTGAATATTTTCTTGTAAAAGTTGGTCCGCCAGGTCCAATGGTCGAATTTCATACATCTTTCATGTATTATTTTTTTATAACTCTGTGTCCGAGCCAACTTATGCATACCTCGATTAAATCCTTATCTATCGCACAGTCCACTAGTGGAGGCTATTTAAAGTTGAGACAGAGTTCCGTGGGACTCACCCATAAGAGTTAATAGCGCTTCAAACTTGAGATGACAGAGCGAACCCCTAAGTTTCAAGACTTTATCACCGGGCCAACCCTTTGAGATTCATGAATCAGTCAAATATAGAGTCAAGGGGGGATTACATTTGCTAACTGGATATCCATGAAAACAACTATGTTGCAAATACAATTGTGCATAATTAAAATTGAAGGAAGATGAACTCAATTGCTGCATTTGCTAATCTTTACTTTATTTAATTGATGTTTTTTCTGCCAGGCCAAATAGGATATGCTCTTGTGCCGATGATTGCTAGAGGAATCATGTTAGGCCCAGATCAACCTATAATTCTGCACATGCTAGACATCGAACCAGCTGCGGAGGCTTTAAAAGGGGTGAAAATGGAGCTAATTGATGCTTCTTTTCCACTTCTCAAAGGTGTGCTCTTTCGATTCCAAAGATATTGGGATAGAAATCAAATTAGTGTTGTTGCTAAAACTTTTATGGATTTTGTTGGAAACTGTGCGCAGCAGGTATTGTTGCCACAACGGATGCTGTCGAGGCTTGTAAAAGTGTCAACATTGCAGTTATGGTCGGTGGATTCCCTTGCAAAGAAGGAATGACGAGAAAAGATGTGTTGCCCAAAAATGTTCCTATTTACAGGGCTCATGCTTCAGCCTTGGGGGAGCATGCTGCTCCTAATTGCAGGGTGAGCCTTTATTGTTAAACAGTTTCTTAATTGAATCCACACATGAATCCTCGGTGCATGTCTATGAACCCACATATATACAGGAGTTTTTGTTACATCTTGGAGGCTTTTGAGTCTGGAGATTCGTTCAAGGCTACCAATATACTTCAATAGCCAAGTATATGTTAGTCAAACATATGCTCCATTAGAGCATCTCCAATGGTTTTAGCCATAATGGCATAGCCAAAGGGTTTTTTTTGCCAGACGAAATTCGATTTCCCATTTTTTAGCAATTATGCGTGCCAAGCCTTGTTTTTGGTACACTACCGGTCTAAATTCTAAATCAGGACTCTAGATTACAGCTATTCTAGGTGATGTGACAAAATAGTTTTGCCAAGTTTATCTCAAAATTTGCAAAGTCATGAGATGGCCAAAGAAAGAGTTGGCCAGCAGAAAAAATGGCTTTGGCAATGAGGTCTTTTAACACATTGGTCTTGTCCACATGATTGATGTAGTAAAACTTTTTATTGGAAAGGGACTCCTCAATATGTGACCTTTCTCAATGGAAAGGAGTTTCTTGCAAGAACAAATGGATTTACCAGAGTGCCTTGATTTTGTTTTACTAGCACCATTCATGTTTTTTCTTCATAGCTGGGAGTGATTTCCGTCAAAGAGAATTCGTTTGTATCCGTTAGTGCGGTATTAGTGTACTCTTTACCTGCGGTATTATTGCTTGTTAATGTTTTTTCAGTTTCTTGCTTGTATGTGCAATTGTGCATGTTGTCAGTTTATCTACTGTCATCTTCTTAGTGATAACATTCAAAGATAATTCTTCTTCGGGTTCAAATAATCTCATGATCTCAAAAACTTTTACACATTCTTCACTTTTGACTTGAAATATAAGTCGTAATTTGATCCGTGTGCTGTTGTCCTTATAGGTCGTAGTAGTTGCCAACCCAGCAAACACCAACGCAATCATTTTCAAAGAATTCGCTCCTTCAATCCCAGAGAAAAACATCACATGCCTTATGCGGCTTGATCACAATAGAGCTTTGGGCCAAATTGCGGAGCGGCTAAATGTTCACATTAATGATGTGAAGAATGTTATCATATGGGGAAACCACTCCTCTACCCAATACCCAGATGCAAGTCATGCTACTATTACCACCACCAGTGGAGAAAAGTCTGCAGGAGAACTAATTGCAGATCATCATTGGTAGGAGAGTTCATTGTTTCTTTTAATTTCTTATATGCGGAGTAATACTACGGAAAACATTTAGAGATTTCATACACTGAAATCTGGCAAAATCTGCATCGTTTCACCGTGATTTTGAGTATAGAATTTTCCCTAGTTAATTCCGTTGTAGGGCGAGAAATAGTATGCGAATTGGTATGGCTGGAGCCGCTGGACGTAACCATATTTGCGGAGGAAATAACTACATTATAAATATTTTTTCCCTGGAGAAATTGTTAATCTTCAATTTTGGATCATCATGCTAGGTTACAAAATGAGTTTATCACCACAGTTCAACAGCGCGGTGATGTCATCCTCAAAGTAAGGGAGCTGTCAAGTGCATTATCTGCAGCAAGTGCAGCTTGTGATCATATACGTGATTGGCTTCTTGGAACTCCTAAGGTTAACCTCCTAACCGAACATTTTCATCTCCAATTGACAATGCGGTGTTTTTTATTTTCCCTTCATATATCCACTCATTTGATTCAATTTGTTTTTCTTGCTCTTTCCATTGATTTTCCTTTAGGGAACATGGGTTTCCATGGGAGTGTTCTCTGATGGGTCTTATGGTATCCAACCCGGCCTTTTCTACTCTTTTCCCGTTACTTGCCAGAATGGAAATTGGTCAATTGTGCAAGGTAATTTCCTTTCCATATCCAAATTCTTGACTCTTTGCGGCTATGTTTGGATCTTGTGATGCAACCAAAGATACCCATAGATAATGTAGAGAGAGAAATTCCCAAATGGGATACAAAAGAGACTAGCTCTTGATAATATTTGTTCAAAATGATAAAAGCTCACAAAAGAAAGGACTCCAATACCTATATATAGACTCAATGGCATAAATACCCTTACTACATACTACATCATCTTGGATGTAGCTAAAAGTTCTCCAAAATTATGCACGTAGCTGAAATTCTAGTAGTCTCCATTGATTCTGCAGAAAATTCGTAGTTCGCACCTCTGTTTTATAGGTAGGGAGTTCCATAGGGAAAAAAAGAATAAGTCAAGAGGAACGGAGTGATTTCACAAACACCTTCTGTAATCCAATATCCTAACATAGCCGAAGGAATTTAGAGTACCTCTGGAGATTGGAGGAGAATCTAGGCTGCTGCTCTTAGTTCCTTTGGTTGTCACATAGCCCAATCAAACAAGAGATGGAACTCATATCAAGACATCAAGCTAAAATTGCTCAAAACGTCTTTTGAATTTTTTTTTTTGATAATTAAAATGTCTGTTGATCAAACGGATTATTACTGTGGTTTGTCAAATGAAATTCTGCCGTTTATGTCAGACTAGGATCAATGTTTGATACGTGGTTTTCCGGTATTTTTATTCATTAACGTGGCCGATAATTGTGTTATCAACAATGGCAGGGCTTAAAATCGATGAGTTTTCAAGAACGAAGATGGATGCCACAACAATAGAGCTAATGGAAGAGAAATCCTTGGCCTATTCATTTATCGATCAACAGTGAGCTCATTGTGTTGGGAGAAAAGGGGAAAAAGGGGGATTCAAAACACAAAATGTAGCAGTTAGTATGATTGGTTAAAAAAAAAACTTCTGATTTTGCACAGAAGTAGGAAGATTTTGTGTTGTTGGGTGAGCTAGTTCTGTGATGAATTTTTTTCATGTTTGCTTTTGCTTATTCTTGATGTCGGAGATTGTGGAAAGAAAGAAACAAAAAAGAAGATGGAAGGGAAAGAAAGTGACGGTGAATTGTAAAACTCCATTTTCTTTTGTTTGGTTGTGCGAAAAAAGAAAGAGAAATTGAGGGAAATTGGCTTTTCTTTTTTTGTTTGTAAAGAACAAAGAAAGAAAATAATTAATAATTATTATTAGCTCAACAAAGAAAATGAATAATGGAAGAAGAAAGAACAAAGCGAAGGAAATGTGAGACAAAAGTATTTAGCTCTCCTTACCATTTAAGAGAGAAGGGTTCAATTTTGTTCTCTGGAAGCTAACTAGAGGAGATGGAATTTGATATTGTGAGTAAATGCCAAACACACCCTTAAGCTTGCTATGAGACAGTGCAGTTTTAATTCATGAAAAAGATTTTTAACGTAACTTCAAAAATAAAGTTTTTTTCCCCAATAAAATGCACGTTTTGTTGGATTAATAAGAAATAGGGAAAATATTGCTCCCTCTGTCTTCATTTATTGATTTCTTTAGAAAATTTTAACTTATTGTTCGGTTCCCATTTTAGTTTTAGTTTTAGTTTTGTTTCCAATCATTACCCTACTTCTTTTTCCAATCATTACCCTATTTTTTCAATTATTACTTTCTCATCTCTCTCTATCTCTCTCCAATCATTACCCCAATTTTCAATCATTACTCTATTCCTCTCTTCACCAACTACCAAAACTAAACTAAACTCTCAACCAAACACTATCAGCTCATTATTGCATTTGTCTTATTTTTCTTTTCTCTTTTTAATACTTACCCTTGAAAAGAATCAAAACATCATAATTGCATTTACTTTATTTCAAAAAGTACGAATAAAATAGCCGAAGGAATTTAGCGTCCAAAATTCTAAAGCCGTTTTGGACGCTTCGCAAAGGTTCTTATCTTTGTCGGATGAAGCTGATTTTTTGCAGGGATTTCAAGCAAAATAGATTGAACAAAATGAGCAGTTCCAATTGTCTTTGTTGAATCCGAGACGGGTCTAAACGCTCGCTATACGCTTTGTCTGTGCTGAAACTACTGTACCAGCAGCATTTCTGGGAAAAAAAATACCAATGAACTGTAATTTTTTTTTTTTTTACCACTGAGGTGGTAGCCCAGTTGGTGGGAGTCACCACCTCTCTTTAACAACTGCGCGGGTTCGAGTCCCGGGAGGCACATGTGTGCATGTACCCGGTGGTGCCATTAATAGGGTTTGATTCGAACCCATAGTTGGACCGAAGAGGGGAATTTCTCACCGCTGTGCACAAGGTGACGGCCCGTCCTTCCGGACGGTAGCTATGGCTTGAACTGGATATTCCATGGCGGGTCGGGAGCCCTTATGGTCACGCTTACGGAAGAGTTGCTACGCTGGTCACCCCTCCCACCGTTTTTAATGATAAAAAAAAAAAAAAACTGTAATTTTTTTTGTCACTTCCATCAAACGAAAGAATATCTGGAGGAGAAAAGAAGATCGAAGAAGAAAAAGGTACATCTCTCTCTCTCTCTCGCGTTCCGTACGAATAGCAGAAACCCGAACCCTTGATTTCGAACTGTAATAGCAGAAACACGAAGGATAACAAGTTCTTGACTTATGCAGGGTTTTTAACTGCCGATTTTACTCGACGTACGTTACGCCTCCTGGGTCGGAGCTATTGCGTAATGGAGCGCTGTGTATGAGGCAGGTATTGTCCTTGTTTCTCAACTGTGCTTCGATTTCTAGGGCTTTGACTCAAAAGACGGAACCATTATTGTTCGTTTGTTCTATTTTTTTCTCCCCTCTTCGTGTAATGTTTATTTTTGTTTGCAATCTTTGATGCAATGAAGTTGGAGGTTACTGTTTTGAATTTTGGGGTAATGCGTTTGTAAATGTTTTGCAATCCCAATTTATGTTTTTTTTCCTTTACTTGCTTTCTTCCAGAGGGTTTATTCTTGGCTTTGTTAAGTGGTGGAATTAGGGTTATGGACCTAGGAAATTAGGGCTTCTGTTGTTGCTCTGTAGTTCTAAAAGTGAATCTTTGTGGCATCCCACTTGTTTAGTAATTTGACTATAGATTCCTGTACCAATGCTAGTCTTTGTTGCGGGAGAAGTAATAAATTCAAGGACCGAAGTTTTGAGAACGAGGGCATGAGTTCTGTTAAATACTTAGTAAGTGGCTATAGTTCAAGAGTTGCACGTTAGCATTGGAGATAAGACCATATTCAACAATTTCAACTAGTCACCAATACCAGATATCTTCGAAGCCAAACTTTTAGAAGTTTTAATGAAAACATATAGATATTTCCTCTCCCTTTTTGTTTCAAAAGACCTATTTTGGTTCCTTTAATGTTGTCAAATTTCAACGTGAGCCATGAAAGTATGCATCAAAGAGCTGTCTGGAAAATCCAACTCAAGGAACCAATTGCAGGTTTTTGGTTCCTCATTTTAGACTGCAATTGGTTCCTTAAATTGCAAGAGATGGCAAATTCAGCATCAATTGTATCCAATGTTTCCATGGGGACATGTCATTCTTAGTTCTGGTCTATGGACTATAACTTACCTCTTCATAATACTTTTTTGGGTCGTTGATGCATCTGATGGCTGTGCACACTGCAGCTAAGTAGTGATCGGTGGGGTCATTCACCAAATGCTGAAAAGAAAAAAGAACGAAATAAAGAGACCAGGAAAAAAAAGAAACAGCACCAGTCTTGCTTGCTAGAACAGCTCACCATGAAAATAAAGTTTGGTGAGAGAGAGAGAGAGGCATTATGAGATACTATACCACAACACAGGATTGCTATTGAGGTGGCTTTTAGAACGAGAATCTAGTATAACAAAAAAACACTAGTAACAATCTGTGCAGGAAGCATGTGATATTTATGAACTTTTGGAAGCATATAGGTTATAGATCTTTCTGCGTAGTGGTCAATGTTTGACCCTAGTGTTATATTATTGTGGTTGATTGCAAATTTTTGTATAAGATTGTGAATAATAGTTGCCCCGTTGTATAGAATTCCTGGGTCCACCACTAAGTCCGTGTCCCGGTGAGTTATCAAGCAATAAGTCTTTTAAGTTTGTTTTTTTCCTCCATGGCCGTAGCCCGTAGCCTTGCACGTTTTTGTTTTTGTCAGCAGCTTCCACCTGTTCGGTAAATTGCCCCAAAGACATGTAGAGATACAGTATAATATACATGTAGAGATACGTTTTTGTTCTCCTTAGTTTTTTGGGCTTTTAGTAGTAACTGCATACTACATGTGACAGTAAGACTTCAAATGGTTCAACATGATACCTTATTTCTTTGACCGTGCAGTTGTAAGTTGTAAATTATCAAATGGATGAGCAATTCCAAGAAAGTTTAATTGAGGTCGAAATTGAAGCTGAAAATCTTCTACTGGCCAGACACCAGGTAATTCAAGTGCAAATTTAACACGACATTAATTCATTTTCTGTTTAAAATCAGCAGTTAGTTGCCGTAGCAACTGTGAATGCAGTTGGTTGAAAATGATAGAGCGAGGAATGGGAATAGGGAAGCGCTGACAGCTCTGAGGAAGAGGTCTCGGACGACCAGAACCAGTATCCCTTCGCCTTTTGAGTCAATAATGAAGGAGATTGAGGGGTCCGCATCAAGGCCCCTGGTGAAGGAGGTGTGCACAACTTGTGGCAATCATGACTCAACAGAGAAAACATGGATGATGTTCCCTGGAACTGATGTCTTTGCTAGGATTCCATTTCACGCAGCTCATGCCATTTTGGATAAAGGTTTCCTGTTGATCCACTTTTCTCTTGAAACTTTTAGTGCTTGAAAGTAAAAAGATGCTCAAAATACCAGATATCTACCTGATAAAAGCAGTATTTGAGTGCAGGGAAGCTCTAGCATTAATGGAGTATGAAATTGGTAGCATTGAAGCTTAAAATGTTAGATATAACCTTTGCCAAACTGGAAAGAAAGCTCAAGAGATACCAAAAAAATGAGGTTGTTTTTAATTCCTCAGGCCTTGGCTTGATGATTGAGGACAGTTAAATATTGATAAACATTTTTTGCCATGAGTAGAGATTGATAACCATGTTTGTCATTGATTTTAAGTAGTATCGCTAAATGTGGAAGGTTGCTTGGTGTAATTGACACGTTTATCAAAATGATTGAAAATTTAGGAGACCATTGTGAGGCCATCAGGTTAGGCAAAATGCTGGGTAGTTATGGAGCTACGTACTTAAAAGATGAGTATAATCGAAAGGAACAACATGCTCAAAAACTGAGGATTGCTGAAAGCCTGAAACAGAAGGATTCAAATCTTAGAAATGAATGAATCTTGAGATGACATAAGTAACTTTTGTTGCAATAAGGTCATAACGAATTGATTAAGATGGTTTGAGCATGTCCAAGAGGACACATATTTGCATTATGTAGGGAAATGGTAGTAACCTAGGAATTGATGACGGCAATACTAGCGTGGGAGATAGTAAGGAAAAAACTTTTCAGTAGTTCAATTGAACTTACAACTATAATTTCTCTCTTCATGTTGTGGTTGATGTTGATAGTTGAGGCTCAGAGTTGGTATCAAAGCCTAGGCCGTCTGTGTACTTTTTAGTTCATGGCATGAAGTATAGTTTGACTTGACTTTGTCTACCCACAGCTCATCTAACGCGATCAGGGGCTCCTCTACTGAGAATAGGAGCAACTCCACCCTTGAGTGGGTGGGGTCAGCTAATCCTTCAACGTCAAGTTGGTTAAAATTTTCATTATACATAATCTTAAGTTGAAATTTTTCTTGGCCAAGTATTTGATTACTAATACAATTTAGAAGTATTGTTCTCATGTATTGCGCAGCCTCCTCATTCCAGATTCACTATATGTTATGCTCTTATTGGCTTCTAGAATGCAGAACTTAAGAATCTATTTGCTTTCACACTGTCCTGCTTGACATTGGAAGATTTGGAAGAAAACAAAGTTGGCGTCATTCATTACTCCTCAAAAACAGTAAACAAGGATGTCTAGCAAATGCATAAGAGGGTTTATGATACTTGTGAAAGAATTCAAATGTTCTCACTTATCAATTTCTCGTATGCATGCCTTCACTTCTAAAAGGGTTTTTCATGTTACACTAATGGCTAGTAGAGTAGAATGTTGTCACCATGAAGGAAACCTGCTTCAGCATTAACAGCTTGCAAATGCTAAGCCTCTTTTGAGTCCAAGCAATTTCTAAATCCATTCCTAGATTGCTGAATGACCTAATTACCATTCAGAGATCTTGTCATGTCAGAAGTTGAATGTTGTGACATTTGTTGTTATGTGCTTTACCTCTTGAGCAGTTTATTTTTATTACATACTCCTACCTTAACTTCCATTCTTCTCCAAGTGCATTTGTTCCTTTCTGTTTTGTGGTATGTGGTGTGCTTAAATATTGACCATAATATAATGCAGATCAAGAAAAACTTGAGGTGGATGCGAAGGTTCTACAAAGCTGTGTTAAGGAGAAATCCTTTTTGATTTCAGAAAAAGGTGCTCTTGCTGACAAGATCAGTCCGGGCGTTCTCAGATCTCTTGTGACCTTAACAGACAAACCAAAGTAGGTTATATATTCCGAGGTAATAGTCAAGGTCTTCACTTGTCATTGTAAAATTAAGCAAGTCCTTAAACAGTGTACATTTTCTTTCTCTGCATTACCTCCAATATCTGTGTGTATTAATAACCACCCCCATCTGGGAGGAAAGATCAAACTGTAACAGCTCTCTTTCTACTGCCATTTCATTTGTAACACATGTTCAGAAGTTGATTTATTTTCTTGCGCAACTTCTCTATTCAGAGAGTTTCAATCCGTTGGATCGTGCTTCTGTGGCAGGGATTTCCCAAGGGGAAGGAATATAATGAGGAAATCAGAAAAATAATAACCCCTTCACATATAATCTTCATCCATTTTCTTTTCCATTCGGTGACCCTCCATAATTGTTCACAAAGTCATAATCCATACACATCCTGAGGGATTAGTTGCAGCATTTTAACATGCATCTTGGCACTGGTGACATGCAAACATGAGCACGCGTCTCTCTATTGGTTATTTTATTTGACGATATTTATTTGGGAGGGGATGTGTTTCTGAAATTTTGGACTATCTTTCTGGTTAGTGATTTGCGTGTACCCTCAGCAAACATTTTAGCAACCGTTCTGATCGTTACTTGCATTTCTACCTTCCTATGGAGTAGTACTGTTAAAAACTAAAGAAGAATGTTTGCTTTGCACAGTATCCTTGAGGGATCCATTGCGAACTCCATAAAATTCTGACTATTCAATCTGTAGTTTCCAGCCCCAGTGTGTACGCATTTTATTGGTAATGCTATGGCTTGTTCTTTTGCAACTAGAATGTCCTAACATTACATGTTCTTCCACGGTGACAGCTACATCCAAACACTGATTTATTAAGTACATTTGTTAAACCCTGTCCTTATGGTAATGTTTTGCGGGGGTGCTGCTGCCTCCTGCTCAACATATCTGACAACTGGTTTCGTGACCTCAAATGCTAGCATTTGGTCTGGTTTGTTCTCCTTTTCTTTCTTAGTTTGCTTCTTTCCTGTTCAAACATTTTACCAGAAGGATAATCACAGATTCATGTACCACGTTATTTTCAGACTTCTTTATAATGTTTGGAGTTTAGCGGTAACTGCTCAAATAGTCCTACCCAATATCTAATTCCTTTGTCTTCTTGTTTCCTTGTGGTCCTTCTCTGAAACTCACATGGGTGAAACGGTTAAGCTAGACTTTTCAATGAATACTAGAGGGAATGAATGCTGGTCCTGTTTTAAGCTAGACTTGATATATGCTTATGTGTAAACAAATCAATACATGGGATGCTTAGAACTAGAGAAATTGCAGTTTTTGTTCTGCCCTAAATTTTCCTACATGCTGCTTGTTGGTTTTCTTGATTCTGAATAAGTGAGATCACTTGAATTCCATGCGCTCTGTGGATTTGAAAGACTAGTGATGGGGAACTATTTGGTTTGTGTGTCACCGAGCCCTTACTTTGAGAAGCATATTTATTCGTGTCCTTTTCAGGTAGAGGCGCTTGAGGGATTCTCAACTCAGTAGAGGGGCCAATTGGATATGCTCTAGAGACAGTGACTTAGGAAGCTTCAGGGAAATGGAGAGATTCTCCAGATAAGGTAAGCCTCAACTGTGAAAAAGTTGTATCTATGGAAACTGAGTGACTTATCAATGAACACAATTGTAACGACCTCTTAAACATCTTATATCCATCGTTATCTCTTGTTTCGGTGTTTCATATTAATCGTCGTCGCTGAAAGTTGGCGTTGTGTTTTTCTCTGTAAAGCTGATGATTGGACCTTTTTTCGGTAGTCTACAAATTATGCTTCATGCTTGAATCAATTAATCGGGTATTTAGTAACGACTGGAATCCTAAAGGCTAAGCTAAAATGTAATTTCGGCCATTGTCCCTACTCAGATACCAAAGACCCATGTTCAGATTTAGTGATACGGGGCTCAGGCACATGGTAACAGTCGTTAAATATCACCTGTAGTCGAGAGTTATCAGATGTTGACAAGGCATGGGAAATAGCCATCACAATGCATAAAATGTCCTTTGGCTTGTTCTGCCATTTTCGTGGAAGTAACATATCATGACGAAAACGAGGACATTTTTTTGACATTGATTAGAATCTGTGGATACAGATGAATAGATGATCGTAGAACTTGTCCTAAGGTCTAGAGGAAATGCTTCATAATTTCCACCATACATCTGTGAGTACTTATAAACTGGCATTTCTTGCATGATGAGATGTTGACATCACATGGGAAATAGGATTCATAATGCGGAAATGTTCTTGGCTTGTCCTGCTTTTATTGTGGAAGTTACTCTGTTCGGTTTGGGTTTTGAAGGAGATTTTTTAAAGAGTGAGGTGGAGAGAATTTATTAAGGACCGTGCGCATGAGTTTTAAGTTCCAAACCGAACAAGTTTGGTGGGAGAGAGGGACGGGAGATTAAGCCTCCGGCTTCATGAGCTCAAGAATTAGCGCTCAACTACCAGACCAACTCCTTCGCTTCTAGTCCGGTCCAGTTTGTGATTTTATGGGCCAACCTCAAGCATTACAATGATCGAAACCGTTCATTTTGCCAAGTCGGTTGAGGACTTCAACCGTGCAAAATATCATGTCTGTAGGAAACTGATAAGACAAAGTCCAATCTAGTGTGCATAGTGCATTTTTTCAAAGCAAGATTGGTATTTGATCGGCATGATGTTTTTGCACAGTTGTAGTGTTTGACGAGCTCCACAAAATGCATGGTTTTGATCATTGTTGTAGGCCCGAGATAGGTTCATGAAATAAAAAAACTGGACTAGATGGGACCCAGTCAAACTGAACTGGACTTTAACCCCGTGCTAAGTAGACTGGACTAGTGTTCGACGACCTAAAAGAAACCAAAAGAATTGACCAAACTACATGAATAACGCTATACAAATTCAGAACAATTTAAAATGATTAATGCCTTGTTTGAATGGTATTTTGAAGAAAAAAAAATTAACTCAAAAAACAAAAAAAAACAAAATTAACTCAAAAAACACTCATTACTCTT
Source organism: Rhododendron kiyosumense (assembly GCA_019656275.1). Taxonomy (NCBI): domain Eukaryota; kingdom Viridiplantae; phylum Streptophyta; class Magnoliopsida; order Ericales; family Ericaceae; genus Rhododendron; species Rhododendron kiyosumense. The sequence continues at coordinate 806,273 of BPLS01000171.1, read as the reverse complement.
ACTTTCAATTATTACTCTCATTTCTCTCTTCATTTTTCAATTATTATCTTAATTTCTCTCTTTACTCATTATCCAAAAACCAAATTAAATTTTTTTAAAACACCGTACAAATAATGCATGAACAGTTTAGTGGGTTCTTGCTTGCGTGGCCTCAAGGGCTTTCTACGTAGGAACTTTTGGATGGTTGGAGTGGAATAAAAATTACTCCGAAGTGATAAAAAGACAAAAGTGGACGAGATTCTTCTTATAACCCTTTCCTTGGGCAAGCCCAACAGTATAGGTAAATTACATTTTTAGCTAAGGCCAAACCACAAAATAAGTCCTCCAATTGAAGCTCGGTAATTAGGCCCAACGAACAGTACCTCGCCTCATTTGCCGAGGGCGGTGGAACTGTTTCATGGCAGTACTAGTTACATTTGGATCTGATTGTTTCACAAATTAATGTTCCCTTTAAGTTTTGGCCATCGGAATTGGAGACTAGCCAGAGTATATGGCCGGCCATCGTTTGTTGAAGTGTATACAGTTCTAATGAAAAAAGGAGTAAACAAAAATAAGGGAAAGGCAGGGAAATTATTATTATTTTTTAATAGAGATGATTGGTAAAAATGACTAGTGTTGTTGGGGTGTTCAGTGTTGAGCAGTGAATTTGGCTTTAAACTTTCTCAGGCTCGGCCCTTTTTGTAAAAGCTTTTCACGAGAGCCTTTGGCCTTGTTCGTTTAACATATTTATTTTATTTTTCGATTATTATCATATATTTTTTTCAATAATTATTCTATTTCTCTAATTATTAATTTCATTTGTCTCTTTATCTCTCTTCACTCATTATCCCTCTTTTCAATCATTACCCTATTTTTCTCTCCATTTACTACCAAAACTAAAATATCCAAAGTTACCAAACGAACAAGACCTTTGTTATTTGGGTAAAAGAAATGAGAAAAATGTAGTAGTACTGTAGTATGTAGCAAAGTTGGTGTTCTCTACGGGTAAGCCAAAGTTGCTTTAGAAATTATTATCAAATTAGTAGTAGTAAAAAGCTATTTTTGGTACCAAATTTGACATGGGGCTCGAAAGCTTTTGCCGAATCTTCCGTGTGAGAAAATTTTGTGGTTATATCCCACAGGGTATCCCTTCGGCATATCCGAGTCGTTCAACACAATTTTGAACGGCTCTAATTGAAACACTCTCTCTCTCATCTCACAGTCAACACTTTCTTTCTCCAAATCTGAGTTGTCCAACACAATTTTAGACGACTCAGATTGAAACCCTCTCTCTCCTCTCACCCCGAATATTTTCTCTCTCCAAATCCGAACCGTTTAAAAATACAATGGACGTCTCGGATGCTCCGAGCGGACACAAAGTGGTAGCCATTCGGCACTAAAAAAAAAAAACTTCCCTTCCACATATAACCCCCTGACAGTCCTTCATTAGTTCTGATAGGCCACGCGGCGCCCTACAGGATTTGTCCTTTCATAACATTTTTGTACAGTGGTGGTTAATTATTTTTATTTTTATTTTTACCTCTTGTGGGAGTTCTTTTCTCTGGGTAATTTCGATAAGTAAATGTATATATCTCCAGAACTTATTTACTAGCTCAACTTATGTTTGACTGTTAGTAGTAGTAGTTAGTGGCAAGTTATTAGTACAATATATGTTGGTGTTTAACCAAATGGAAAATGATTTTGGCACTTTACTTTTTACTTTAAAATTGGTCTTTGAATGTGCCTTATTATGTATAATTTTTACACTAAAAGATAAATTTTGGAGTACGTGTCATCATAAAAAAAAGCAGAGTGCCAAAATCGTTTGCCTAATCAAATGTATTGGAACCAAGTAAAAATTCTCGTGTGTTCTCGCGGTTTGATTTATTGACTCAATATTTATTTGTCGCTAAAAACCAGTAACACAATAGAACTAATATTTATAGCAGGCGGATCTGCTCGTACCGCAATTGAATTTAGTAGGTCTCCCCCTTTATCCTTCATTGAAATAAGAAAGATTTTACTCTCAAAATTGGTAGTTGAAAACTTGGAATGGAAATTTTGATCCTAAGGTAAATAGGGCATGTTTGAGTGATTGCTTTTTTTATTTTGAATGGCGAAAACTTTTATTAATCATTTTAGTAATTATAAATGCAATAATTAAAAGTGAGATTCAATTTTGGGTGGATATTGAATCCTACAAAACAATGGATAATAAAGCCTTCTGCTATTGACGAGGAGGTTTGGTAAAGGTTTTGAGGGAGATTTTTCGGATATTAAGTGGAGAGAGATAGATAGAGAGATGAGAATAATAAATAGGAAAAATTATTAAAAATCGTACCCAAAGGATGGTGGTTTTGGAAATCCCAAGTGAATTTCTCAATGTAAATCCGGTAAACTCAGCCACAAACTTGCCACCATTTCACTTTTTTAGCTGAAGTGATTGTGTTTTGAATAATCATTATACAATTATTTTGAGTAATGATTTTTGCACTCTACTAACTTATATATGTAAGAAATTGAGTGCAATAGTTCGAGTAAAAGAAAATTGAGTGCAATAATTATTTGAAATTTGATTTTTGCACTCCACAAATACTCCCTCAATTCCAAATTGCTTGCACATTTTTTGGCAAAAAACAACGTACCTATGAGGATTTTTTTGACAATAAATTTACACCAAATTTTTCTTCTCGATGAGATTGTTAAATTGGTGTAAAAAGTTTTGAAAAAAAAAAAACTCATGCTTATACATTAATTTTTTTTGCATGCAAAATGTATGGTTTCCCAAAGTAACAACAATTTGAGACGGAAGGAGTAAACTCACATTCCACAAACCTTCCTACTTGCAATTTTTCAAACTTAAAAATAACGTGTTTATGGAAATAATTTTTAATTTTTTTTATATCGTATTTTCAAATAAGGTTCATATTACATATTTTTAGATTTCAGTAAGTCAATTATTTTTAAACTTGAAAATTTCAAAAAAATACTTCATCCATCCCACAATGTTTGTCTGGTTCGCAAAACGAGGCCATAAAAATTAAATACAATTTTTGTAAAAAAAACTCCAAATTTTTTCAACAATTTACTGGATATCGATGAATTCTTTAAATTTATTAAAAAAATTAAATTTTTTCTTGAAAGAAATACATTATTTTTGAGTTCTCGTTTTACGAATCGGACAAACATTTTGGATCGGAGGGAGTACTTATTTGAAAATAAGTACTTTTTTGAGTTTGTGGAACAGCCTAATGCATTCCATAAGGAGAGTGTGAAAATCAATCTTTTTTAAAGTGCAATTAAACTAGGAATGTACAAAAATTACTACCCTAATTATTTTCCTTCTTTTTTCTTTGGTTACTGTTTCAGGCTTGAAGGCGAAGAAAAGCCTCTTACTTTTTTATTTCCTTCACCCTCTCTCTCTCTCTCTCTCTCTCTCTCTAAAAGCACAGCACATCACAGCACACACGATCTGACAAAGGGTCACAGTTTCTCTCTCTAAATTATTCTTCCATATCTGCGTGACCAAGTCGGCATTCCGTACACTGCGGAGTCAACTTCCGTGTCAGCCTTTTCCCACCAAATCAACCAGACGACCTCCCTCTTTCTCTCTCTCTCTCTCTCAGCCAAATACGGAGTATATACATACACACACCTACACATAGAGAAAAACGCTTTTCACAACCCCACTCTCCAACCATAACCAAGATCACACATTCTCATAACCAGATCAAATCGAGCTTTGTGTTTCAAGTGATTGCGGTTGGCTAAATAAATCCCGTTTTTCCGTTGAACTGTGTCTAGGGCTGCCTCATACGAGTCATACGACACACAAGTGGTCGTATGAGGGTATTTTTGTCATTTGATACCGGAAGGAGGAAAGGGAAAATAGGAAATTCCAGATGTCAGCGAGATTTCGCGAGTACAACTCTGTTTGCAAAAAATACGCGAGTACGCTTTGCAGGTCAGGCAAACTGCCGAACAAATAATACATCGTACGATATGGATACGATCGTATCCTCTCTTGTCTTTTTGTTGGATAATTATCCCAGGTACCCTTCGTTTTCTCTTTATTCACAAAAATTCCCCGTCTTTCCTCTCCTCATGTCCGTAAACATGATCCGACATTTCCCAAAATGATCTAGACGTAATAGCAGTAGTAGTAGTAATAGATACTTGGAATGGGGGCGCTGCTGCTGCCGTCGATCCGGCCGTCCATCTCGGTACGAACGGTTCGGATTTGAATTTTATTCAAACTCTTACAAATTTAAGCCCTCCATTGTTCATCAATTACCAAGATGGACGGCTGAATTGACTAGATTACTCCACATACATGACGGAATAATATTATTCTTAGTTATGCGACTTTCTGTTAAGACCCTATAGTCGCAATTTAGATCTCAATGCAGGATCTTAGCGCTAACAAATAGATTTAGTTTTATTAAGCTATTATGGATATTCAAACTCAAGCATTGAACAAGAAAATTCAAGTACTTGATCATTAACCAAACCACTAATTATGTAGTATTATTCCTCCATGCTGCAAATACAACAAAAAGTCGTACAATTGTTCAACAAAAAATAGCGCACTCCCGTGTATGATTTTTTTGAATTTCTTGACACCAAATTAAAAAAAGATTGAAATCTTTAATTTTGAGTAAAAAAAAATTAAAATTTATGCACCGAAATATTTTATTTTTTATCTATAAATTATACATCATTTTGTAGTATACTATCTTTCCGAAATAGGGATCACTCAATCATTTAAAATTCATTTGGAGATTAATTCTTAGTTTCTTACCGTGCATTTACCCCTTCTGTACATTTTTACTACTAAAGCTCCCTTTTGCGTGTGGATCACATGCATAGACATCGTTGTGACACTCATGTGCATCAACAACTCCGGACAAAAATATGTCCAAACATTCATGCGTTACATAAGTCTATCAATCCCTTGCTCCTTTTCTCTCGTTCATGTTTTGTACCAGACCACAATACATATGGATGGAAATGCAAATAAGAAAATCATGAATTTCTTTGAGAATTGATTTTGCTACTTCTTTTTTTTTTTTTTTTTAATGTCACACCATTTTTCTCACAAAACAATCATTTAATAAAGACACAAAAGGGGTGACATTAACAAAAAGAGAAGTGACAATCACTCTCCATTTCTTTGACATGTAGTCTCTATCATATTTGCCTCTACAATAAGCTCTCTCTTCGTATCTCCCGACATGATACGATTGGCCACTAGCTAATTTTTTGTTTATTTGTTCTATTCCTTTTTTTTTTTGGTTGACTTTGGATAATAAATTTCTATTTTTTTAATTTTTTCCGTTGAAACAAACCAATAATCTACAAAATTTGACTCCAATATAACAAATGCGGTTTTTTTTTAATAATGACAAAAAAACGTGATGTTCACTTCAGGTCTCTAAAACCAACCTCTCTTTCTAGGCACAATCCTATGCTCCCTCTGTCCGAATTTACTTATCCCAATTCTATTATAACTGGAAAAAAAAAACTAATTATATCTTTAAATTGATAATAAATTTTATATCCAACATGAATCTTGTTTAATAGCTAGCCAACAAAAGTCACTTTTTGTGCAAAAAAGTGGTTATTTATCAAAATACTTTGGTAAAAATAAAAAATTTTACTTTTTTGATTTCTCTCGTCTAGACGAATCAATAGCCAACAAAAATTTGGTACAAAATTAACAAATGCGAAAAAAAATTCAAATAAGGACAAAATCCTCATTTTAAGTTTAAGTTAAGCCCAAAAGAATGCACACTTTTACTCTCGTTTCTCTATTTATCTCTCCCCGCTCGTTATGTCAAAACCCCTATCATCAAAATTCAAACCAAACAAAGTCATAATTCCAAAAAACATCTAATTATAGGAGTAGTTAATAGTAGCTAGGTTGTATTTCACGCCCAACAGAGTCGCGTGGTAATTTTAGCCTAGTAGCTGTTTCTTTCCTATTGGCTAGCACTTTACGCGTTCATCGTAGTCAAGTGTGTGTAGTGTAGTCTAGAACTTCATAATTACAAAAACACCCTTCATGAAAATTTTCACTGGTGATGATTACTGCAAATTAAAGAGATGGAATTTTTTACCCTTTCGCAAGCAGAGTATAAAACATATTTTTGCGTGTGCTTTTAGACAACGAGAATTAAAACTTGGATTGTAGAAACCCCATGTTCGTTCAATCCACTTCTTTTGTTAAATATTTTAAAAAGTAAAATATAACCAATCTCTTATCTTAGGATACAATAGATTAGGTATAATGCACGAATATATATATATATTAGCAACGAGTTATCAAAGGAAATTATGATTCAAAATTTCCCATTTCAGGCTCCTATTTCTTCTTTAAACTATAGAGGGTGACTACTAGCTAGCTCCCATTTCTTCCACACAAATATATATGATCCCTTGGATCAAGCATTACTGCCGACACGACAATAGGTAAAGCTACTCTATACTAAAATTGCCATATTACCATATATAGCAAAGAAGAAGAAAGTAACACAATGATCAAAAAGGGGGTGTTCTGGTTTCCAGAAAAAAGAATTTTTAAAAAAAGAAGATAATTTTAAGTTCAAAAATTATGTATTTATGCAAATAATTTTTCTACCAATATGGATCTTATTTGATAGATCTCATTGAGATCTTTTATACGGTGCCAAAACAATCATAAAATTATTTTTCATTGTATTTAAATTTAAAAATTGAAAAAAAAGAACTTTTAAAAAAGAACCCAAATTGGAACACCCCGAAAGTAATTTACCAAACAAAGCCTCACAATGTTGTGGGTGTATGTCCTTTTGTTTTTAGAAATGGGAGATGCTTGGCAGCATCTCCCTGTGTAGAGCAATGTAGAGTGGCATTTCGGCAATCGACGGCTCGGAACCCTTCTGAATACGAATTCAAGTAGATACTAGTTGGTAATTTTTATTTTTTTTTTGCTTAGGCTTGCCAAAGAGAGAAATTTATTCAAAGCTCCGCCATGAGGTTTCGCACAATCTCAATAGTTATTTTCAGCAATCAATGGTCTGGATTTTAAAAAAACTATTTATGCAAATAGTTTTTTTAAAATTTGAACCATCCAAAATACTTTTGAACGTGTACGATTGAACGCCGTAAACTTTATTTACGAGTTGCTCCGTAAAGAAGTTTTTCTCCTGCCCAAATACACTCCCAATCTAAACTGTGGTGGCCTTCTCAGCAACTAAGCAACAACTTGTTGGGCAGAATGGTAAATTCAATTCCAGCACTTACTGAAAACTCAAACACCTTTTCTCACTGGAGATAAAGCCGTCTACAAGTCATAACCTCAGTAGTTCCTCCAGCACTCCAACCAATTACACCACAGACATAAAGAGAGAGAGAGAGAGAGAGAGAGAGAGAGAGAGAGAGAGAGAGAGTGAAGTTGCAGATGCAGAAGGCATACTTTATGCACGTACGGAAATATTGGGAAGAAAAGGAAAAACTCAGAGAAATGGAGAACAACAACAAATAGGGTTTCAATTACCTTTGCTTCAAGGTACGTACTTTCTTCCCTTACATTCCCCAGACATAACCCTCAAATCCCCGACATTTCCCTATAACCAATTTTCAAAACACTCTTTTAAACCCCCTTCCCCCCCCCCCCAACAGTAACTTTGCACCCTTTCCACCACCCCCTTCTCTCTCTCTCTCTCTCTCCATAAATATAACTATGTTTAATGTTCTTGCTTAGTGTACAGATCAAGAAGCTGTTTGGTTTGGACTCTCCAACGCGTTGAAAACTCAGGGCAATGTTGGAGTACGAATGGGGCAACCCGTCAGCAGTCATGCTCGCCGGCGACGAACCCGGACCAGATTCCGACCACTCCCGCCAGAACTTCGATCACTACGCTCAAGCCTTCAACGACACCCTCGTCAACTCCACCGCCTCCTTCCCCCAAACCCACCACCACTTTCATCAGCCCCAGGCCCATTCAACTAACTACCACCAAGCCCAACTCCAAGCCCAAGCCCACAACCAGGCCCATTTCCACTCCCTCTACGACCCCCGCACCTCCTTCGGCGCGTCTTACCCGCCTCCCTCCCCGGCCATGCTGTCTCTCGACCCGACCGGCGGGGCGGGCCCGTCAGGGTTTTTTGCGGTCCCGAAGAACGAGCCGGGCTGCGGCGTCGTGGAGTTCGGTTCGAGGATCGGGTTGAATTTGGGCGGGCGGACTTATTTTTCGTCGGCGGAGGACGATTTCGTGAACCGGCTATACCGCCGGTCCAGGCCGGGGGAGCCCGGGTCGATTAACTCGCCGAGGTGCCAGGCGGAGGGGTGTAACGCTGATCTGACCCACGCCAAGCACTACCACCGGCGCCACAAGGTGTGCGAG
>BPLS01000171.1:767753-794899 GCA_019656275.1 Rhododendron kiyosumense | reverse complement strand
TACTAATAAGCGGACTGGGGCCTCAGTTGCTCTAAACAAAATTCTCAATAACTATAGACTTTGTAGTGCATCCTTTACTGTTACGTATCCCGAAACATCTCTCTATGGTATACTTTGGGGATCGAAGATATGCCCGTGTGCAGGTCTGTTTACTATTTCCGGTGATTGTATTATTATTTCATTATTCTGTGTTCTTGATATTTTCCCAAAAATTTTATTGAATAAAAACAGGTTAAAATTAAAGAAGATAAAAAGTGACCAATGTGTGTAATGTTAGGGCTGCGTACTGGTTCGGATTTTATGAATCCGATTCTAATCCGTGAGTTACGGTTTTTAGAAATTATTTATAATCTGTGTTTGGACCAAAAGTCTCACGGTTCGATTCCACTTCAATCTGCGAGACACTGATTGGTTTCGATTTTACAACAGTGCTACTTGCACATATTGTTGTGTACATATCATGCACATACTTTTTTGTGGGACCCCGAAATTATCCGAACCGCTTATCTTTTTTAAAATAATTTTTGGAGGGTTTCCGTAAAAAATTAGCTTCAACGGATATCGGTAAGGGTTTTTTCAGAAATTATAGGACAAAACAGAATGATTCGCCCTACAATTTTTGAAAAAGCCCTTACAGATATCTATTGGAGCTGATTTTTTACGGAAATCCTCCAAAAAATATTTTAAAAAAGATGAGTGGTTTGGATTATTTTGTGGAACCCCAATATAAGCCATACAAAAATGTATGTGTATGATACGTGCAAAAAATTTGTATGAGAATCATTACTGATTCTGAATTCTTGATTGGCAGATTCATTCTATATTTTCACCATTCCAAATCTGTCATTCAATATTTAAGTGCAACAATGCATTACATACATATTATTTCGATTCGGACCGATTTCACGGTTAATTAACCGGGAAAACCCTATATAATGAAGGGCAGGGAAATGGGTTAATTTTTCCTAAAGGGCATATGCTGGTGCAGAAGAAGTCAAAAAGTGAAGCTGTCTCCTGCTAGGAGGCTGTTTTTATGATCAAGCAGCTGTGGTCCCCCCCGTTAGGAAAAGAGGTTTGATCTGATGGTCCACATCTTTCTTTTTCGCTGTTGTACCTAAATTTGTTGATCTGGGGCCTACCAGAACAAATGTATGAGGTTGATGGGTGAATATCAGCCTTGTGATTCTCGAGCAATAAAGTTTAGGCATTACCTTTTTTGCTAAGAGGTTCGGATTAGATTTCGCTCACTTCAATTAATTTCGTTTCCTAAACCAATCAACGATAGGCATCATGTGTACCAGAATCTAATGCGACAATAATAGATGTGAGTAAAACTTAGTGCTAAAGTTAATTGAATTTATCTTTTGATTCTTGGAATGTTATTACCGGTACGGTATTACAAGGAGGCGGATGGGGAATTCGCAATTGAGAGGGCAAATTAGAAAAGAATAGATGCATGTTTAAAAATTCTCTTACATTTATGGAATAGTTTACTTTTGATTAAACATAGAATTAAGGGTCATCATCAGGCCGGGCCGGGCCAGTCCAACCCGCCAAGTCGCTGCCCAAGCCCGCCCACGGGCTGGGCCAACCGGACTTTTTCTTTTTGGCGGGCCGGGCAGGCCGGGCCACCTATCATAAATTGAAACTCAAGCCCAGCCCACGGGCTAGCCCAATTGGCGGGCCTAAATTTCCTTGGGCAAAACTAAACCAAGGGAAAAAAGAAATAATTTTGTGGGATTTTGGGCTAATAGGCGGGCCCGTTGGCGGACTTTTGGACGGGTACCACGGGCGGGCTGCCGGGCCGGGCCTACAGGCGGGCCGAGTAAAAATTAATAGGCCTGAGCCTGCCAATTACAAACTACGGGCCGGGCTTGGGCCGGGTAAAAGCCAGATGGGCCGGGCGGGCTTTGGGCGGGTCGCGGGCTTCGGGCTAAGTTAGGGGTGATACCGGTCCAGTTTCGACCGGTTTGGGTGTATTTTTCGGTCGAAACCGGTTGAGATAAACCGGTTCCGATTTCGACCGGCTCAACCGGTTCTGGTCCGGTTTATCCGGTTTCATTCATGAGCCATATTTTGGGCCCAACGCATCAAAAAATTCACAATTCAACCTATAAAATATCAACCAAAAATCTATAATTCAACCATTTTTTTTGGGCCCAACAAAAAAGGATCAATTTTGACCCCAATACATAAAAAAAAAATTCATAAAAACATAATTAAGCCCATAAAAATAGTTTTTATATAATAAATATATTTATTAGACCAATATATACTACAAAATATCAACCAAAAACCCATAATTCAACCTCTCCCCTATGATTTTATATATATATATATATATGTATATATTATACATATATATAACCGGTCCGGTTTCAACCGGTTTTTAAAACACATAAGCCGGATCGAAATTATTTTTCCGGTTTATAAATAAAATTTTATAAACTGGAATCGAATCGAAATTATTCAACCTGGTTTAAAAAATTCGGTCCGGTCCGGTCCAGTTTTTCCGGTTTCGATCGACTTTCCGGTTTCGAGTAACAGCCTTAGGCTAAATGATGACCCTTACATAGAATCAACTCTCAGAAATCGTTGTGAATCTTATGGTTTTTTGTGTGACGAGGACTAGTTGATTACGTTTGTTTGATGCTTAATTTTTCAAGTGATAAGGTGATAGAGGATTAATTCTTGGTTTCATCATTTTAGGGGCGGAAAAAAGTAGAAATCCAACCAAATTTCGTTTTATTGTTTTGTTTATTCAACAACTTCAACTACTTATGAGGGGGTTTTTTTCCCTGCACAATAACCTTGTGTTTGAATTCTCATGTTTGTTTGCACTAAACTTTTGAATAATATGATGGCTCGTCACTTGTGATTCACGTATGCATGAACATGAGGATTCGTCTTGCGTTGTACTATACGAGAGAGAGAGAGAGAGAGAGAGAGAGAGAGAGAGAGAGGTGTGTGTTCCATTCCATGTAATGATTGGTGATTATTGGAAGGTTCATTGCACCTTCCTGGAAATTTAGAGCGTGGACCCTCGTCCCTTTCCTTGTTCCTTCCCTGGCCTGGACTGGCCTGGCCTGCTGGAGTGGAGAGTAATTCATTTTCCATTTTCCTCTTCTTGTTATGCTTAATTGGTTGTAGCTAGCAACTTGTAAAAAGGGATATAATAAGGGGACATTTTGCTGAAGAAGAAAACATTGAGAAATTCTGCATATATGTCTAGCTACAAATTACACCATTAATTTACAAGTAAACTTAAAGTATGTACTATTGTACAACCATAAAGTTTGGTATATAAGCTTTGAGTTATTGAAATAATAACAAAAATTATCGTACAATATGTCTTGTCACGTATGACCAAACAATAAGCCTAGGGAGCAGAATACCAACCTACGATATTAAACATGATACTGATGTAGCGGAGTGGGCCCCACGTCAGCAACTAGAAAAAACCAAAAAACCAAATCAGGTTCTCTAGATCTCTCTCCACCAATCCTCCCATGGATGTCCCTCCACCTTAATTCCCTCGACTCCTACCCCTCGCCCACCCATGACCCACTCCCTTTGTTCATTTTGAGAGACTATTAACTTTTCACAGAGAGAGAAAGAGAGGGAGAGAGAAAGAGGTGAATTTCTTCAAAAAGTTTCTCCCTCCTAAGATTCTTACTTCGTAAATTGAATTTTTTATAAAGATATCGACTTTGTTTGGTTTCTAGTTTAATTTATTTTAGTTTTGGTAGTGGATGAAGAAAGAAATAAGATAATGATTGAAGAGAGAGGAAATGATAGAGAAAAATGAAATTAATAATTGGAGATATAGGGTAATGATTGGAAACAAAACTAAAACTAAACTAGCAACTGAACACAGTGATCATCATTACATTCTATCCAACTAACTTTTCAAAACGAATATTTATATCAAAGAATAACCCAAAATGAAAACTTGACTTTTAAAAGGGGACGGGGGAGTAGATTTGATTTCCAACATTAAGGAGGAAACTAGGCCTAAACTGAAAGAGCCTTTTTAACACTCTTGAAAAATTAGGCCTTAATGTTAATTTCACATAAGTGCAATAATGTTAATTTTAATACTTTTCACTAACTAAAATAACTACTTATTTTTTGAATTAAATGTGATGTATTGTGAGAGAATAAAATATCTCGTAAAGCGAAAAATAAGAATCTTAACTAAATGGGTGCAATATAATGCTAACTTTATGTAAGCGAGGGTTTTAATAACACAAGATCTAAACAGTAAACACCACCAACTAATGGAGTATTAGAAAAGGAACTCAAGTTCTTATCAGTTCTTAATTAATTAGTCCATAATTAAAGGGAAATGATATTGACACTTCAAAAATTGATGCAAACACTCCAAAAAATAAAGGAAAGTGGCTTTAGAGATACACTAATTTTGGAGTGTCTGCATCAATTTTTAGAGTATCAATATCATTTCCCTAATTAAATTGAAAGAAACTGAAAAGTGACGGTAGTGTTTGGTTGGGAGTTTAGTTTAGTTTAGTTTTGGTAGTGAGTGGAGAGAGAAATAGAGTAATGATTGAAAATATGGGTAATAATTAGAGAGAGATAGAGAGATGAGAAAATAATAATTGAAAAAATAGGGTAATGATTAAAGAAAGAAGTAGGATAATGATTGAAAACAAAATTAAAACTAAAACTAAATCCTTAACCGAACAAAGCCCGAAAAGATGTGTACATAGGGTTCATGTATGACATCATCATCACCACCATATGAAAAGTCTTGATGGAAGGAAGGGGGATGTTGGTTTTTTAATTAGCTAAGCCTAGGGCTTGACCGTAGCCTTGTGGCATGCACTTGGGACACCAGTCCATAAACAAAAAAGAAAGTACCGTGCCCCAAACTTCCCCACCTTTCCCCACATGACCAAAAATCTCCCTAGGATCCTGTGTTTGAAATTTACAACTCCACTTGCACTTCTACTGCAACTTTGAAAATCCTCTCTCTCTCTCTCTCTCTCTCTCTCTCTCTCTCTCTCTCTACATATACGTGTGTGTGTAAAACGATGTTTGGAGAGAGGTGATCCTTATACCTTTACCTCTCATTGACATTCCGGTCCTTTCTTTTAGGACACTCCAGTACTATTCTGCATCAAATGTTCTTTGAATTGGCAGTGCCACTATATGTGCCACATATCCCTCCCTTCTGCTCCTACTATGTTGCCACTGCCTTGTTTCGAATTCTTTTGAAAGGTAACTGGCTAGCTATGAGTACATTCAAATGTGTGTTATTGTGAACTAAGAAAGAGGAAAACATAAAAAATATACATGATTCAGATAACTTGTCTCAAAATTCTATGTCTTATCTAGGCCGTGTTCTAAGGAGAGTATAAGTTGCATGACTTTGCTTTTGGAACATGGATACTAAGGTTTATTAACTCTCCGGACCAAAAGTTACAAAATAAATAAATACGAGAACGAGGGATTTCACACGTTTGTGTGTATATTATTCTTTCAAGTGTTGTGATGGCCTCATGGCTCATTAGTGTTGTGATATAGCAGGAAACCAAATGATGAAATAGTTTTATACGCGCCAATGGACGCAAAATTAAGCACCTTTCAATTGTTAGTGTACGTGTAGAATGGAAATAGACATTAAATTAGGAAGGTGGTTCGAGTTCGATCCACTGGAAAATAATACGAATGTCGATCGCCATCTTTGTTCCAAAAAAGGAGAGGAAAAAAAAAATACAGGAGTACCATCTTGCTTCTCCTTTGTACGTACCATACATCACATGAAATGATGTCAACTGTAAATTAATAAACCCCATATGATTTCCTTACGATTTCATTAAACGAAAGTAAAAACATCAGAAATCGTATCCCAGTGCAAAAGGCTCTCTTGAACTGTAAGGTTTGGAAGGGGAAGAGGGGTTACATGCGGTTTGGAAGGGGAAAAAAGGAGTATTTGAACCTATTGAAATTGTATTGATACGCAGTCATCTCGGTAATGAACAGCTCGGATGTTAAACAGTGAAGATAGATGGAATTGGACCGTTGAATTGCTGAACGAACGGCTCGGATGATGCACAACACCATCCCCGGTTGGGAAGCTAGCCTGTGTTTGAAGACTCTGGCCTCTAACTATACTATATGTCTATATTTTGATTTGCTTCAATTACCGCTTTCAATTTGTGAAAACATGATCGACTTTGGGTTGAATTGTGTGCTGTTCATTTGATGAACTGCTTTTGAACGGCCAGGACAAATTTTGTTTGAGGATAGGAGTTATTTAGGTTGATCAGATATCAAAGAAAATCCTCCCTTGGAAAAAAAGAAATGATAGAGCGACATATGACTTTGTATCTAGATAAATCTGTGTGGATTGTGGGGCTAGTTTTGTTCGATTAAGTCTTGTCAAAAAAAAGTTTTGTTCGATTAAGCTAAATTTTGCATATCACAGATATGCTTAACGAGCCCTATAAATGAACGACGATAATCATTCAGGTGGAAGGGGCCGGCGACTCTACCATAGTTTGAGGGGGTTCAAACAAATTCCCTGAGTTCAAAAAATACACTAAAATTTGTCGTTTTGTTCACAAAAATCAATTTTTTCTCAAGTATCATCTGCACGAGAACACTCGTAGGAGTAAACAAAATTTACTTACAGAGTTCGATTGTTTTACAAACAGCGATAAACCAAGCCCAAAATCTTTTACTTTTGGGCCCAATTGGATGCGGGTAAAAAATTGGGAGTAAAAAATATAAAGGGGGATAAGATAGTAGGGAGTATTAATTTTGATGGGTTGGCCCACATCGATTTTATGTTTATGGAGGGATGGGGTATTAAAAAGGGGGATAAAATTTGACTTTATTTGGATAGTTTATAGAATGAGGGGATAAGAAGGGGTGGATGATAGAAAAAACTGTCAAATTACTATTTTGCCCATGTGCAGTGTTAAATTTGATTATGTATTAAAATAAGTACATAAATTTCAAAATCAATATATTTAATCAATTTTGAACAATTGGAAGTATAAAAAAATAAAAAATGTCTATTCTAAAAAATTTATATTAAAAAACGTTTTTTAACTATATTTTTTAATATATAAATGGTGTAAAAAATTAAGTGTTTCAATTTTCAATCCATTTGAACCAATGAAGAAAATATTATTTATCTGATCATTTTATTTTAAATGGTCATAATGAATTTTTGGCTCTAAGGCCTTTCAATGAGCACCCTAAGAAAGTCCTGAAACTAAATAAGAAGTCTTCGGGTGCTCATTGAAATACCTTAGAGCCAAAAATCCATTATGACCATTTAAGATAAAATGATCAGAAAAATAATATCTTCGCATCGGTTCAAATGGATTGAAAATTGGAACACTTATTTTTTTACACTATTTATATATTAAAAAATATAGTTAAAAAATTAAGTGTTTCGATTTTCAATCCATTTAAACCGGTGCGAAGATCTTATTTTTCTGATCATTTTATCTTAAATGGTCATAATGAATTTTTGGCTCTAAGACTTTTCAATGAGCACCTTAAAAGAAACCTAAAACTAAATAAAAAGTTTTTGAGTTGGGAAAAGAGAATAAACAGGGGTGATTTCGTCCAAATTTCACTCCTCTAAGCCGGATAAAATTTGGGCAGCCTTAAAGAAGCCCAAAAGTTTCAAGGGTAAAACCCTCGTACCCGTGAAAACGAATAAGGGAGGAAAAGAAATGAGGGGAGCAAATGGAGAATCCAAGCAGCGACAAATCTTCGGGCCCACCCCTTTTACCCCCTCCTTTATTTTCACTCCTTTTTTCACATCATCCAAGCAGGCCGTTTATATTGAGTGTTTTTTTTGGCATTTTTTTTACCGCTGAACTCAACTCTTGGAGCCGCCTGTCAGATTGAACCTGTTGCACTTTGCAACGAATAGAGACCATAATTGCAGGAGTCATGTATGCGTTAGAATTCAATGTCCGGACACTGAATTTTTCAAATGGCAGTCTTTAATCACGGTTTTAAAACTTGTGATCTTTCTGGGTGCGATTATAAGTCCTTTACTTTAGATCATGGTAATAAACTGTGATGAAAAATTCAAAATGATCACATATATAAAGTGTGAACGTATGTCTTTAATCACAGTCCTAAAACGTAATCTTTTCGGATGAGATCGTAAGTCTCCTACTCATAAATCATGATTGAAAGTTCAAAATGATTATCGTGATCTTTCTTGGCACTTGTTAGACCATCTTGTCTTAGCGTTGCCAAATTTTGAATCCACGCATCTTTGGTTGATCTTTCAAATACTTACCACTAAGCTACCTAGCCAAAAATTTCTGTTACATTAGGAAAACAAAAATATTTATACTTACTTGTTAAAGCGAGAAAACTTTTCTTTTTCTTAAAATTTATTGAATTATTGAAATGCAATTAATATGATATTAAAATAAATAAAATATACACACACATATATACATTGTTTAAAAAAATTTAAGAATATGACAATGGATCTTTTTGCCAATCAAAACTAGTTGTTGGTCACCAAAGGATTTTCTTGTGGTGAAAAAAATAGTTTTAGTCCTTAAATTTAGTCAGTGTGCAATTTGAGTTTTCATAAAAATTATTACAACCTGCAAATTGTAACATTATGGATAAGCTTTAGATTTTTTTTTTTTATAAACTAATTCACATGGATTTTTTTATTTATATTGAATTTCAACTTCAATGGTGGCTTTCCAATTGGATTTTAATTATTTTTAGATAAGGCTAAGCCAAAATAACATGATTGCTCTTTTACCTAATGTGTCAAACCCTTGGAAGGCATCCGAAATGACTTAGTTAAAATTTCTAGCATACACAAAAAGAATTTCTACCATCTAAACACAGAATTTAATATTTGAAGTTGGGTTTTAATTAAATCCTCAATTTGCGACAAATGTAACTTGTATACTATCATCCAAATATACCAACCAGATGGGGACACACGTAAGTTTTCCCAAGAAACTTAAAAGTTGAGTAAAACAAAACATATAGCTAGGTTCATCATAGTTTTATATATCTTAGACTAGTTTAAAAAAATTAACAACTTCAAAGTATCTAAAATTTAGGCTTCAATATTTTATCTCGTTATAAGAGTTGGTCTTTTATCACACCGTAAAAGTGAGATAATTTTTAGACTTTAGTCTTTTATCTCGTTGCAAGAGTCAGTCTTTTATCACACCGCAAGAGTGAGATATTTTTTAGGCTTCAGTCTTTTACCTCGCCACAAGTGTGAGGTCTTTTATCTTGCTTTTTTCACGCATCATTGTTTTATCACGCCACAAGAGTGAGATCTTTTTTAGGATTTGGTCTTTTCTCTTGCCAAAAGAGCGAGGTTTTTTTCCTCTCGTTCTTTTTTGCATGTCAGTCTTTTATCACACCGCAAGAGTGAGGTCTTTTTAAGGTTTCAGTCTTTTATCTCACCACGAGAGCGAGGTCTTTTATCTACAATCATAGTTTTTAAAGAACTGAAATAAAATATACTAAGCGCCACTTTTTATCTCAGCTTTTGACTTAAATTGAGATTAAAAGTTTAGCTTACAATTTTTTATCACACTTTTACTAAACCGCGTGTGATCTTCGTAAACCTCATTGGTGCGGCGTTTATCTATTATTGTAGTAATGCGGTGCATCATGGACCATGAAGAAAGTGACTAAACATGCATCTAACCAAGCGGGGAAAAAATGAAAATTGATACAGATGCGAGGAAAAGGATTGAGGGAGACGGTGCGGCACGCCAGCCGGCATGATACCGATAGCTAAGTGCATTTCGTTGCGAAATCATGTTACGTGATTCCCGTGTTTTTTAAAATTCTAATTTTGTGTTTGGATTTGGATTTGAAATTTTTTTTAAAAAAATAGTATGGATAATAAGTGGAGAGAGATAGAAAGAGAAATGTTGAAAATAAGGAGAATCTAGGGAAATTTTTTTGAAAAATTCTTTTTGAAAGCAAAGAGAACAAGGCAATTACATTGTACGGCTGCCTATTACTCCCTCCGTCCCACTTTGTTGTGCCTTTATTCCTTTTTGGGATGTCCTAAAATGATATGTTTGTTTCAAAACTTTCCAATTTTTGACGTTTATATTACCATTTTACCCCTCATTTCTCCCTTTCAAATTCAAATTTTGTACTTGATTTGAAAGAAAAGTGGAACAAATTAATGACATGACAAGAAAGTTGACAAAAAAGTCATAAGTTACAAATAGGTAAAATGGTAAAATTGACACAAAGTCAATGTAATTATGATCTTTCCTTAAATTACGTGAAAGTCAAAATAGACGCAATAAATTGGGACGGAGGGAGTAATAGATTGAGACAGAAAGAGGGAGAGAGTTGAGAACGGGAGATCGATCCCTTGCTGTATCAGGCAAATAATTTTGCAAAATGGCAAGGGGATTAATTTGCATTTCATTTTTTTCACCTCCAACTACAATATTCACGCGTCAAGATGAATTGTTAATTCAAAAGTGTTTAAGTAAATCTGACAAAAATTCAAAAAAAAAAACCGACAGAAAAAGCAGTACTTATAGTCCAAAAGTCTGTCCAGAAAGCAGTCTTATAGTCCAAAATTCTGTCCAAAAACAACAGCCTAACCTCATAGGTATGGGTGCGAAGTTGCCCTCTCCATTTTGTTAGGAGAGGTGTGGAACAGAATTGGCCTCATTGAAAAAGATGAAAGTTTCACTCAGTTAATTAGTAATTCCCAAATTTCTTGGTTTTGTCGGTCCCCCGTATCCTTCTCTCTCTTTCATTGCTTCACACCACCATGTGAAATGTGATTCCACGTATTTGGGTCAAAACTAGGGGGCCTACCCTTGTAGTTCAACTAGCTACCCATTTATAGTTTTGTTGGTTCTTATTATGGAGGGTACTATTTTTCAGAACTAGCATGTGGAGAGTTTTTATCAATGGGAAGGTTGTGCCTTTGTGGGGTCCATGTGGGAAAATTATTACTTACTCCTGGCACATGGTGCTTCTGCGGCTTTTGCCATCCAATTAGGTTTCACCACCGGTTCGATCAACTTAATCTTTAAAACCAATTGTTGTTAGAGGAAGGCGCAACTTAACCTTTAAAGAGCAGCGCAGAACCCTACATTTAGCGGCACATGGACGTGAGGGGCTTCACAATGCTGCTTATACAGTACCGACGGGTGAAGACGGTTAACTCTCCCAATATGCTTGTCTTGCACCAGCAGAGGACATCTCAAGCACAGGATGGATGCTGACCCTCATAAAGCCAACAACACCAGATGTGTGGCTTTCACATGTAATAAAGAAAGCTCATGTAGCGTCACATAACGGTACTCCAAAAGCAAGTAGTAATAATTTTCCATGATGTGAGGTTCTAAATGATACATATAGACTTGCAGGTTGACGTGCTCCTGCTCCCCACGTGATAAAAGAGAAGGGGAGTGTCCTTTGTAGGGACATGGAGATTGAGGTAGATTTATTTTTTTGGGACACTGGAGGACTTTTTATTCAAGGAGATTGAGAATATGAAAGTGTATCTATATTATAGTTCGATTGATCATGCTTCTCTGCCAATGTTCGAGGAATTTGAAGAATAAACAAGATCTAGTTTTGCATTAACGAGACATGTGCATGTTCAAGCTTGACCCATAAATAATCGGGCTTCATTTAATTATTTCAAAGTCCGGCCCTCTAATAGTTTCATTTTCCAAGTCCATCCAACCAACCAATCCATTTATTTGTCTAAAGTATGACGTCCAAGTATAAATTAATCATCCCCACTATTATAAATTAGATTTTATAACCATACTAAACATATTTTACGTGAAGAGTA
Organism: Rhododendron kiyosumense; assembly: GCA_019656275.1. NCBI lineage: Eukaryota > Viridiplantae > Streptophyta > Magnoliopsida > Ericales > Ericaceae > Rhododendron > Rhododendron kiyosumense. The sequence goes on along the minus strand of BPLS01000171.1, from coordinate 783,069 downwards.
CCAATGAATATATGTACATATACATGTATTAAAACAAACGGGTATTTTGCTGTTTAGACACAACTAATTCTAATAACTTGAGTTTATGGCAATTTACAAGCATATCGACTTATATCTGAAGAACCAATCTCTCATCACTAGGAAGGCCATTTTAAGCGAGTACCATAGAATTAAAGAGACTGTGATTTGGGCCGTGCACATCAGAATGAACCAAACTAGATTATCCACACTGTATCTCTTATTAATCAAACTTCACATCCAAATTGATCAAATAGTACTAGCACAAAGCAGGTAACCAGAGATCCAATAAACTCGGCCAGCCCACAAGGGACATTGTGGAAAAACAGTTATCTTCTAAACGCCAGACGAATTATATCACATACTAGTATAATCGACGAATTCATGAAAAAGCTTCAAACAACATGAGCTCCGCCCAAGGACCTCCACAACTCCGAACACTCTTGTTCTTCCTCCCCCCTCGAGTTTTCCCTCATGGACAAGAACCCAAATGCAGAACTAGGCGCCTGCATTAGGTCCAGTGTCACATGTGCACCGTCTTCATTGAACCGGTCCCAGTTGTGTGGATCGTGGAACACTTGGTGGTGGGACGTTAGCAGAGAGTTGGATCCGGGTTGGGTTGAGGGATCATGGACCAGCTGCCGGGCTAAGATGGCTGCCCGATTCTCAGCAATCAGCTCACGGAGTGCAGCGCTGGGAGATGAAAACCAAGTACTGTTCTTGGATGACAGAAGAGAGAGAGCACGTCCTGTTGACAATGTCAAGTTGAAAAATATCTCAGCAATCAAGTTATTGTCAGCTGAAAAGGAACGTACCTAAATTTAGGTCCTTCAAGTACTTTTATCGAACTAGAAAATAAGGTAAATTAAGAAATGCAGTTTTTTTTCATACAGTAATCAACATTAATCAATGAAGCACGGGAATGATTATGCTTCACTTTTAGATTGAGTCATCGAACTCAATGATTAGACGCAATCTTTAAGCGAATTTTCTATCTGTTGAACTCCGACCAAGAAAGTTATCGATAGAAATTGCTAAAACTAGGTATGATATATATAGCTAATCTCACAAACACCTCAATTCGACAACGGCAGGGTTTTCTTCAACAGCATAGAGAGAGCTAGTTGGACAATTTCTTCGGTTCTTTTTTTGAAGGGTTTGTTCATCAATCCTCTGAACCCCAATTCGACATGATCTGATTTTACTATGCGATTCCCTCTCGGTCACAATCTGTGTGTTTAGTGCGTATGTGTGTGCATGCATGTTTAATAAACCTTGGGGTACTTATCCATTTCTTTTTTAACTTGACATTGCAGCTTCCCTATATTTTCTTGTCCATTTTGTCTACCAATCTGTTGATTAGATCAATTCATTTCATTTTTTTTTGAGTGCTCCCCTGTTGGTTCTTTCTTTACCAGGTTTATCATCACGATCGTCACTAAAGATACATAGACATGCACGTACCCGCACCTACCATCTGTACCCGAATCCATGTAACATTGGTCCTATCTACGCCCGAAATAATAAAGCGAACATAGTAGGTAGGGAATTTGGACAATTAGTTCTATGATTCAGTCTACATACATGACACAAATCTTAGTGACCCCAACTTGGATAATGAATCGTGGACAATGTATCTTGAAGGTAAGAAGACTCTATCCCACACTAAGCCTGATGGGCGTAGACTTCCTGTAAATCAGTGTAAACACTAGTGTCGCTAATATACATCATTGATATGGTCTTTCATTTTCATTCCAGAAGCCCATTTCTAGTTACCCAAACCTATCATAGTTCCTCCTCGCATACGCGGACACCAACCTCGCCCCTTGAGGGTTTTCTTTCTCTTCCTCACACTCACTCTCTCTACGCGCAAGTGTCCGGTCCATATCCTGATTTTTTCTAGTAGCCAAACCTATCGAATTTCCTCTTCACAAATAATCTACAATTCTGGGACGAGGGATAACTCCCATGCTTTCTCTGTCTCTGAAAATGGGTAAGTCATCATCACTTCAATTTCACACAATTACTGCTGAAGTGGTAGTTGCATGCCAACGAGGGACTTCAGAAAGCCTTTGGTATAGAATTCAACTCCTAACCCACGCGCTATCAATTTTTGGGTTGGGTCGGTCCACACAGCCTCTGAGCCGAATTTAATTGAGCCTTAGGTTAGGAGACGGAGGGATTGATCTTGAATTAGTCGGTTCATTGGACCAGATAATAAGTTATATAAAATAAAAAAAAATCTTGCTGATAAAAAAAACAAGAAAAAAACCACAATAATGGAAGAGAACTGATGCAAAACACAGTCACACATAGATCCGGCATTCACAAACAAACACAACGGATAAAAGAAGATGAAGACGTATTGCCACAACTACTTTTGATGTGCCATAAAACAACAGTTATGGGCAAAATAGTAATCGAACAAAAACCACCTTCGATACTCCACCATCCACAACCATCCCAAAAACTTGCACACGCGTAGCGTTTGCCAACCCTCTAGTTATAACTAGAAAAAGAAATAAAGGGCGATGGAGATCGAAGAAGTATAATGTGATCATACCTTGATGAGAAAGGTTTCGAGGATTATTGAGGGGGTCATGAGTAGAGCCCTTTCTTCTACGCTCGTTGTGCCCTGCCAACCTTCTCCTGCAACTCCTTTTCGCATCGTCGAATTCTCCTACTGCATGAAACCTACAACCACCACCACCCCCACAAACACATCAAACTAAAAATCTTCGTAATCGCGCACAATGCGTCTCTCTGTTACGTGCCAATTGTTCCATTTATCTCAATTGTTTCGAAATCCATTTCATTGATTTTTTATCAACGTAATTCTTAGAAAAATTCAGCAAAGTCCCACAAGCAAGGGCCAATAGGGGTCAAACGATTCATTCAATGTTCAAAAAATTTCAAATTGTACTGTTAATTAGAAAAAAATTGAGCCCATTAAAATTGTGACATTGCCCCAAACATTTGATATAAAAAAAATATAAAACTGCCCCAAAAACTGCATCAAAATTCAAAATAAGTATTAGTAGTTATTATACTATGCAGATTGTAAAGAAAATTTGGTTTTTTTACGAAATTCACTTAATGAAATCTTGCATATGTATAAGCATAACGAATAAAATGTTAACAATATATATATATATATATATATATATATATATATATATATATTATTTTATAGCCAATTTTAAAATGAACTCAGGGCTGTTACATGCATTTATATGTAAGATTCCAGCCGTACCAGATTTTAACCCCACCACCCAAAATTTCTGGCTCGGCCCTAGTTGCCATAATAACCGGAACATCCTAGATCGGAAAGGATCCAAATCCAAGAAATAAAAACAAAAATGCTAAACTCACAATAAAATCCTACAATTTATTTACAACATCCTCACACGTCAACACTATGGGGCCCACCGCATTCTTTTTGTTTCACTCGAACTTCAATCAGCGCCACAGGCATGTAGGATTTTGTTGTAAGCTTGGCGTTATTGAAATACAAAAGGGGTAGACGCAAAGGGGGATCGACCAGTTAGTGGAAACAAGAGTACGAACATACCCAAAAGACCTTGTTCGTACATACACCTATATTTAAATACCAAACATACGTATATAGCTGTATGCAAAATTACTGCTCCAATCATAACAAGAAGTTAACAACTAGTCTGAGAGGCAAAGAGGGTTCTTTATTTATTTATTTATTTATTATACAATTAGATGTCGGGATCAGCTTATGCACATTAATGAAATGAAAGGGTATTTACCGGCTACACTGTTGACAGAAGCGTTGGTCAAGACCAAGCACCACCACTTTGGGCGCCTTGGCGTGCGTTTCACACACCTTGTGCCTTCTGTGGTACTCCTTGGCTTCCACCAGCGCGACGTGGCACCCCTCTACCTGACACCTCGGCACCGCCGCCGCCGCCACTGTCACCGCCCCCGCCGACGTCGATGGACCCCCAACAACATCAATTCCCCCGCCGTAACCGTAGTACGGAGATCTGCCTCTCTTGGCAACACAGATACCTTCGTCCACGTGGCGTTCACCCTGCAGACTGGCGGTATCCTCGAAATAGTGCCTCTTCCCCAGCTTCAAGCACATGAGGTGCGGGTCCGGCTGGTAGTGGGACCCTCCTGCTCCGCCGTACACGGAGACCGTCGTCGTACCCTGCTGGTGGTGGTTTAACATGAGCGCGTGTGCCACGCTCTCATCAGGGTACGTCGCTGTGGTCGCCGCCGTTGGAGTGGCAGCGGCGGGGATAGCGTGGTGGAATGGGTAGTGGCTGTTAGTAGTGGTGGTGGTGTTTGTGGCGCTCCAATCATAGCGAGAACTGCCCAAGTCCCATATATCCCATGCAAGGTTACTGCATTGACTGTTTTGCCCTCTGGTACCACTAGTACAACTGCTGCTGTTGCTGTTGAATAGGCTCCAATTACTATTTTCCATCTCTCTTTCTCTCTCTCTCTCTCTCTCTCTCTCTCTAGAGATGGTAGGGGGGGAGGTGTTGGTGGTGGGTGGCTTTGCTGTTTTGAGAATGGGGGAATACAAGTACTTGCATATATGAATGGCAAAGGACTAGTTGTCTTCACAAAAGAAGAAAAGAAAAGATATTTTTAGAGAGAGGTGAGAGATATCATTCATAGCATAGCAGTAGCAGGGAAAAGTGAAGTTCTGCACCAATGGGGATGAAGCCCTTGTTAAAGTAAGCAAAGAAAAGGAAAGCTGCAAAGTTGCCCTATATGCGTGTGAGTTAGAGGGGAGGTGGCACGTGGGAGGAGGGTGGGACCCATCGGAACTCGTTTTGTTTTGTAGTGATTTTTTTTTTTTATCTGGTTTTGTAGTGATTTTGAATCTTTGATAGGATGAGTGTTAAAAGCTCTCCAGTGTTGCGAGTTGGGTAACGACAGTGTTTCGGTTTCTGGAAAAAAATACTAATAATTTTGCGTTTAAAAATTATATATTTACGTAAATAAATTTTTTATCAATATGAATTTTATTTTATAAATCTCATTAAAAACTTTTATACGATGAAAAAAATTAAATTTTTTTTTCATTATTTTTGAGTTTAAAAATTGAAAAAAAGAACTTTTAGAAAAAAAAAAGAAGGTAAACTGGAACATTAACTCCTTAGAGCATCCGTAATGGTAATAATCAAGATGTGTCATATCAATATGTGATTATTCATTTATTTCATAATTAAACTTAACAACATCTACCTTTTTTTTTTGATCCACAACAACATCTACCTTTACATTGGTTATTTTTGCATTTCTAACTAAAAAAAAAATCACAATACACAATGCACATCTGTTCAATCGCAAACGAGTTTCAATCACGTACCCGACTACATCAAATTATTCGTCTCAATGAGACAATTCCAAAACTGAAAAGCTGGTCCCCTGAAACATCCTCACGCGCCGCCTAAAGAGACTACGCGTGATATCACGCACCTTTACTCGATTTGGTGCGTTCGGCACGTGATGCGAGTAGATCTCATGCGCAATCTCTTTAGGCAGCGCGGGAGGGCGCGGGAGGAGGTTTACAGCGACCGGCCTTTCAGTTTTGCAATCGTCTTGTCGAAATGAATAATTTGATGTGGTCGGGTGCGTAATTGAAACTGATTTACGAAAAATTCAAATTTGGTTATTGATAAAAGTTGTTAAATTTGGTTATGGAATCGGTGAAATTTGGTTATTTACTAAAAAACTTGCAACTTTACTTATTACAATGTAGGATATTTTTTGAGCATTGTTGTTAAGTTTGCTTATCCACACTCATTTTCTTATCACAATGTTGATGTTTTGAGCAAACAGAAAGAGAGATCCAATATGACCCTCGTTTTTTTATTACTCATTTTATTATAATCGTATAAAAAATTAATTATTGTATATTTTAGGAGTAATTGGTAACACTTTTTAGATGAAATCTAGATTTGGTTTGATAGATTTTAAGTAGTTTTTCTAAATAAAATTTTTAAAATCATCTAAAAAATTATAAATTATAAGATATAAATACTGTAATTGAAAAATGACACGAATTCTCAAAAGGATTAAAGAATTGGGATGGAGGGATAGTGTAATTCTTATATATGAGCGTGAGCACGAACATGAAATCATTTTCGAAATGCGTCCCAAACTACAAAAATTCACAAGAGCCGGGCCAGGATTTTCAAGTGTAAGCATAGTGCAAGAATTGAGAACAAAAGTAGAGTGCATTTGGATTATGTAACCAAGGATGGAACTTTTTTTTTTTTTTTTGATACACAGGATAGAACTCTCTCTATCTCTATAGTAGAAAGAGAGAGAGAGAGAGAGAGAGAGGGGGAGGGGGGGGGGTGTTCACATGCACGGCAAAAAAGAAGAGAGCTTTTTGCCATTTTCATCAACTGCAGAATTTTGGCATTTCCCACTTCCGCCTAGCTCCAGAAACTCAGAAAGAAAGCGATAACAAATGAAACGATAAGATTTAATACGTGGAAATAACGTACTAAATTTAAGCAAATTTAGAACTACATGTATGTAATTAAACGAAAAGTGTATTTATTGGATACAGGGATATACATACTTTGAACCTTTTTTTTTTCAAATCTTAATAAAGTCACCCTTTCATATGATGAAGAATTCAGAAACAAAATGCTCGATCAGCTTGATTTTACGAAGTCAATCTATAACCAACAGAGCTTTCAAATGGACATTTTGCTAGCGACGGTGAGATTGGTGCTTTAAGGATTGGCCGACACGAGCATAAGGTTAACCGAAGTGTAGATTGGTCGACACTCGACAGTGAGATTGGTGCTTCTTCAGGGTCAACCGTAAAATCAATTGGATCCTTTTTCCACTTTGGAATACAATTCCAAATATGGCCTAAACATTTTACTACCACTCCATTAATGCAACACAGTCTGTAAAGTGTGGACATAAAGGATTGGCCATACACGTATCACCCAAACGGTCCCACCTCAAGATTTACCATCACAGTAAAGATTTGACTGATTGTGACTACTCTTTGTGGGCATTCTTTCTTTTTCTTTTGCTGCAAATTAAACTCCCCTCCAAGAAATTTTTTTCAGTGTCGGGTGGGCTCGGCCACATGGTGCTTGTCCACGCATTTTGTGGCCAAGATTTGTTTTGGGTTTGAGGAAGTGTTTTAATAATTTCATACTAAAATATTACCTGAATAAATTCAGACCGTCAATAATACGTTTAAACGGTTGAGATGTATGCAAGAACAAAAGAAACTCTTAAAATCCCATTAAATATAGGTGGTGTTGAAAGTATGTTTAACACAATCAACCTCAATAAAGAATGCGGATCAAAAAAAAAAAAAAAAACCCTCAATAAAGATTATTGAGACTCTTGAACCAGGACATTATCTAACTAAGGAGCGTTCCGTTTAACTTTCAAGACTTTATGGAAATTTTGTTTTTATTTTAAAAAAATGCGTTCGTACGTTTTGCTCCGAAATTTTGTGAATTAGTATTGATTTGTCTCGTTGTAATAAATCAAAAAAGTAAAAAAAAAATCATTTTCCCCCAAATGTTTTTTAAATATCTCTACTTTTAAGTTAAAAAGTGCAAAAAATGGATATTTGTAAAAATATTTGGGTTCTCTGATTCTTTCCGTCGGTACGAACTAATAAGTACTCCGAGTTTTCAACCACTGCACCAAATTTTCATTGGTTGTTTTTAATACTAAGTTTTAGAAAAGTAGTAAAAACTACTAGTAGTAGCTAAGGGACATCATCAGGCCGGGCCGGCCCAGTCTGCCAAGTCGCTACCCAAGCCCGCCCACGGGCCGGGCCGACTGGGCTTTTTCTTTTTGGCGGGCCGGTCCACCTACCATTAATTGAAGCCCAAGCCCAGCCCATGAGCTAGCCCAATTGGCGGGCCGGCGGGCCAAAAGGCGGGCGGGCCAACAGGCGGGCTTAAATTTCTTTGGGCAAATCTAGACCAAGGGAAAAAAGAAAGGGTTTTGTGGGATTTTGGGCTAATAGGCTGGCCCGTTGACCAGCTCACCGGCGGGCCTACAGGCGGATTGAGTAAAAATTCATAGGCCCGAGCCCGCCCATTACAAACTACGGACCGGGCTAGCCCGTCCGTTTTACGGACTCGGGCCGGGTAAAAGCCCAGCGGGCTGGACGGACTTTGGACGGATCGCGGGCCTTCAGGCTAAATAATGGCCCTTAGTCGTAGCTAGTATCTCTTGTCTTGTGGGGAGAAACAGCGAATTGTCTTTTCTTTTTTCCTTCCTTTTCGTTGGAGAAACATCCTTTAAAGAACATAGTAGAAAACTTGTGTAATTGGGAGTAGTTCCAATTTTGACCTTAATTTTTTAAAACAAAGTACTCCACCTTACAAATTTTAATCGACACAGTCAGAGCGTGTCCTCCGGATTTTTAAAAAAAAAAGGACAAAAAGTAAGATGGATTGAGCAATGAGAGTAGTGGCACATTTGGGGGGGGGGGGGGGGGGAGTACGTGCAGAGTAAAAGTTGGACCAAATCTTGTGAGGTGAGGGGAAAAGTTCAGACAGACAGCATTCATTTTCTCGCGGACGGAAACAGGCAGGAAATAATACTCCTACTACTACTACTACTACTACTACTCCCTACTACCAATTACCAAAACAGAGACTCCTGCCCAAATCATTTTACTGTACCTTTTGCTCGCGGTAAAATGGTAGTAGTACTGTACTAAAAACCAGAGGCTCGCGGTAAAATGGTAGTACTCTCTCCGTTTCAAATTGAGAGTCCTTCTTGGGGATTCCAACTATTTAAAAAAATATGTAATCATTACACTTACAATACCTATCATTTCCACCATTACCCCTATATTTTACCTGCTTTACAATATTTATATTCACATATAAGGGACATTTTTGGAAAATCACCAAATTTTTCCTTCCATTTTTAGAAAAGGACCATCATTTTGGAACAACTCAAAAAGGAAAGATGGACCTTCATTTTGGAATGGAGGGAGTAGTACCGTACTAAAAAGAAGAACAACGAACCAACTGAAGAAAATGGCTTCCTGTATTTCCACAAAACATAGGAGTAATTCTTCTTTAACACCGAAGTGTAATAGAGAGTAATTTCATTTATCATTTCACTAGGTAATTGCTGACTAAGGAGGGGTGTGAGGATCCTTTTAAACACATACATACACACACTCACTCACTTATCATAGGTCTAAGAGCCTTATCCGCATACTAACAGGATTATAATGATTGAACTAATGGGTAGGCGTGGCGTGCGGTGGTCTGGCAAGCGGCAGGCATTGGTATGGCTAATAATGGTGAGGCTGGAATTAGGGGTTTTTTATTGTTGCTTTTCTTTTTCTTTTCCTTTTCCCGAATGTTTGGCATGATGGTTTTTCGGCTGGTTTTTCAGTCCGGCTTGTATTGGTCTAGTTTTTCTACGTCCAATGGGTGTTGGTGGTGGGTTAATAATTTTAGGTTTAGCGTTGGTTGGGTTGTTTGGCCGGAGTCTTCATCTTTGTTAGGGTTTCGTTGCGCGTCTGGGTTGTGCCGGCAATTTGGTTGTGCGATTGGGCTACAGCTGGAGGTTTTGGTGTTCATCCAGATTTCATATGTGCTTTCTCGGGGTTTGAACTAGGGGTCCATTCGGGCTTCTCTACTACCTAAACCTAGATTGGTTCCCAATCTAAGCGTTTCGTCGGTCTTACTTTTGCAAGGGGTGCCTGTGTCGAAGTCTTGATAGCTTTTGTTCATTCCTATATCTTTTGATAGAATCTATATTGCCTTCGAGTTTTTATATGAAATGAAATTGATATTTTCAAAACAAAAAAAGACTTACGGGCTATAATTTTGGTAATAAACAAAACATTCCCTATTTTAGAGTAACCACAATGCTATAATCAAAAATTGATAACCAAAAGATGCCACATCAGCTTTTGATTATTCATCTAAGAGATTGTTAAGGTTAACAATATAGATATCTACAATGGTATAATCAAAATTGGATAACCAAAACTTGCCACATCATATTTTCAAACTACAAAAAACTAATTAAAAACTGTGAACAATAGAAAATAATTTTTCTAAAATAGTTTTGAAACTAATAAAACTATTTACTAGAAATAGAAAAAAAAAATTTGAAATTTTTTTTGGAAAAAACTAATTTCAAAAAAAATTAATTTTTTAGTAAAATATTTTTTTTCCCAAAATATTGTTCGAAAAGAAAGAGAGAAAGAGAGAGATGAAAAGAGAAGAGAGAACAATTTTGTATAATAATTGGTGTATTGATTGAGAATATATAGGGTTTATTAAATTTGGTTATTGTCAAAAGGTTGCTAATTTTGGTTATCCAAAGCCCAAAATTTGATTATTTCTAAGGAGGTTGTTAAGTTTGATTATAGCATTGTAAGCCATATTTTACACCAACATTGTTAACTTTAAAAATATTTTACTTTTGATTATAGCATTGTGGATACTCTTATAGGCTCCTGTTCTTAGTTCGCATATGGTGTTATTGTAAGTACTCTTTTAGGTACTTTCAATTCAACCATCGGGTTGCATTTTTGAAAAACCTAGATGTGCGCAAAAGATGCCACATAATGCCCCATTAACAATCAAGAATTTCTCCTATTTGCACCCAAGAATTTCTCCCCAAGCAGAGTAGTGGTTGGAACTGGAACGCCAATTCAATCAATGAAGTCTGCATAATCCAACCACGTGTGCTGTCATTGTACACCACCTCGATGGAGGGCATCTTTGCAAAGGGCAAAAAACTGCCAAAAATATTTTTTTTTTGAATTTTACATTCTTTTTTTGATATTTACACTTTTTTTTTGTCTTTTAGCAAAAAAAATGGCCCTTCTAATGAGGGCGCCCGCATTTAAGCAAGTTGCGGACTTTGCCTTTTCCGATCGAATTTTGATGATCCGAGCCGTTCAATGTGTTCAGAACATGATTTTAAGGGTATTCACGAGAAATCAGCAAAAAAAAAGGACCGGAAATGGCTTCATCCGAGCAGTTTTTGTTTATTTTTTATTGAACGGTTTAAAAAAAAACTGCTTAAATCAAGTCCTTTCTGGTCAATTTTTTTTCTGATTTCTCGCGGATACCCTTAAAATCACGTTCTGAACACATTGAACGGCTCAGATCATCAAAATTCAATTGGGCAAGGGAAGAAATGGAGTGGTCCACAACTTGCTTGAATGCGGGCGCCCGCATTAGAAGGGCCCTGTATACTTTCAACACTAAAATCTAAAAAAAGAGTGTAGATGTCAAAAAAAGGAAATGTAGAATTTAATTTCCAAAAAAAGAAAATAGTAAATACAAATGTACCTCTCTCGAACTTTGTACTAGGATGAAAGGGGCTATCGACACGTGGACGTTATCCAATTCCCTTCAACATTCTCCCCGTACGAAGAGGTGGGAAGCTGATACGCACACTTGCACCCATTTGTTCCTTTTAATGAAACACACAGCAAAAGAACACGAAATACGGGGGCAATTTGGGCATTGAAAAAAGTGGACAATTTGATTTCTGTACCTTTTTTGGGGGGGTTTAATTTAGTAGGGGACCATTTATATGTTGTTTGATTTTGGATCATAGTCTATCCGTTATCCGAATGGTCTTATGAGTACTTTTGTTTGAATATGTTCCGTACAATTGTTTCGATCTCACGTAACGAGCTTTAAATTCTGTTGTTAAAACGCAAAAAAGAAGAAGAAAGAAGAAGCTAAGGTCGATTTGTGCTTACTTGTTGCGTGCTTGCGCTAGTTCCATCGTGTAAGGTTTGAAGTCAACAAGTAAGATACGTTCATATGTAATTTTGTTAAAAACTTCTTGTGTTTATGGTTTCAGTGTAAACTTATATTTTACGATTAATGATAAGATTTTTTCTGCCTCTTATTCAAGGCGTCTCAAATCGACTTGTTGTTTCAAGGTTGCCAGGTCGATTCTGTTGATAAGGATTTGTCTCTTTTAGCTACCTCACTTCATGCAAACATGTAAAAAGAGCTATGAGAGGGGTTGAAGAGGTTAATCTGGTTTATCGGAACACTCTTCATTACAAAAAAAAAAACCCTCGACCATTTGATCAGGGCCTACTCTGAGATTTTGGGGGCCGAAGACAGACGTAGATAATGAGGCCCTTAATAAAATTTACGACAATAAAATAACAAATAGTTAAATGATTTTTTCAAAGCCAAATGCATGTATTCGACTAGGAAAAAATTCATACAAATATTAATTTTTGATCTTGTTTTCTCTTCTTTGATCTCTAATTCATCTTCTTCCATTTTATTGTGTGTTCAGAAGATTAGAACTGTTAAGGGTAAAATATGAATCATACTTATATAGGAATCCACCATATGAGATTTATTTTCCAAGGGACTCTACATGAAGACAACCGCCTGTGATCTGCATTTTCTTTTTCCTTTTTTGTTTCCTTTGATTGAGCAAGTAAGGTTGGGCCCAACCATTGGGCCTGTGTCTTTTAAGTGTAAAATAGGTGGTTTGGGTATTAAAATGAGCCTCTAATGTTGTTATACTAAAAAAGATTGGACTTATATAATGGGTACCCAAAGTAATAGGAAGCCCTAATTTTTACACATATTTGAGGGGCTTAAGGCGCCGGCCTCTTGGGCCGTAGCCCAGAGCCAACACTGCATTTGATTTGGATATTGAGGAAGATTTTTGGATAATAAGTGGAAAGAGAGACAGAGAAATGAGAGTGATTGATGGAAAGAAAACTTATTGAGGATCATGTGCAGAGAGGAGTTGGGTTTTGGGACTCAAACGAACACATTCTTTTTGTGCCGGCATAGATGGCAAAAGACGCATAGACGGGATATAGGTGATAGATCCACCAAAGATGTTTGAGTTGAGTTTTGAGATCCAAAACAAACACGTTCTTCTTTTGTGCGGACATAGCGTAAGAGGGGCATAGACCGGGATATACAAGATAGATCCACCAAAGAGGTTCCATCAAAGCTGAGTCAGATGGGCCCTTTTCCTCTGCTGGCTTCACTGTCCCTCTGAACTCTCCTTAAAGATACACTGCCTTCCTAACTCACCAGTGGAAGGGCCCACTACCCTTATTTGGGTCCATCTAACTTTTCCTTTTCTCACCCATCCAGAAGTAAATGCTCCAATAATTTCGCAACTACGCCGTCCGCATGAAACTTAAAACCCAAATTTCACAACCGCAAAACAACCTAGTCATGAACTTCCAAGAGGCTTTCTATTGAAACATTTTCGTGTTCCGTGCACTGGAGACCTTTTGTGTTATCCCGACGGCCGGAAAAACGTGAATCTGGGATCATTCATTTGCTTTTATGGACACTTTCATGATTTGAATGTTATGAATCCTATCATTTTTGTTAATGATGTGACAATAGATATTCGGCCGACTTGTCCATACAGAATGAACATAAAAATAGAGTCAAATGACGTTTAAGTGATGAAACACAACTTAGGTCCGTTATGGCCTAATAATCCTACGAAATTATTTTCTTGTCCTTTTTCAATTTTTTATTTATTTTAGTTTTGCGTCGATTTTTTTGAGGAACCTGAAAGAAATATTATGAACCAAATTGATTTTTTAAATAAAGACAAAATTAATCTAAAAACTGTTGTGATTTATTTTGTCTGTAAAGAATTTTTTAATGATTTTGATAATAAATTTTTACTCCCTCCGTCCCATTTTTATATTCTATTTTCATTTTTCGTCCCATTCTTTCAACGCTTATATCTTCCAATATGAATCTCTAAAAATATGCAATATGGATCTTATTTGATAGTTCTCGATTAGATCTATAATACAAAATTTTTAAAATTATGAAAAACATTGTAGATTGAGAGATATAAGCGTTGAAAGGACAGCACGAAAAACGAAAATAGACAATAAAAATGGGACGGAAGGAGTACTTTTTAAATTTTTCTGGTCGAGACAAATCAATAATTCACAAGGGATTGAAACCAAACTAAAAAACGCGACATAAAAAATAATCAGACTTAATTATTGAGCCGAAACAGGCCTCAAAGACCACGCGAGATTGTTGTGGATCTGAAACAAGCCTCAGCACCAGTGGGCTTTCCGGCTTCCACCGTTGCCCAAATTGCAGTACCTAGACCCTAATTCACATAAAGCACGTGCAAGTGTGGGAGTGCAAACATAAAAGTGTCTCAAAAAATCCTCCAAAATAACTAAAATTTTGTGCGTGCAAGAATTGAAATCTAGAGCATAGGCCATTTTAGAAGATTACATGACTAAGTCCGGACAACATTGGCCCAGAGAGCCTATGTCTGAAATATTTTGGGGTTTGGCGAGGCCTAGAAGAGGCCGGTTAAACCTCAGCTTAGAGTATCTTTGTAGCCTAGTACAATATGAGGAACCTAAAGAATATGGGCCAAGTAAGGGGATCTGAACATCGGTCTGACCCATATATGCCAATTTATAGTGTTGGGCCGAATACATATATGCAGATAGAGCTAGAAAGATGTTGTTACGTTTCCATCAATATTAAAAGATATGGCAAAGTGATACACATCCGTAGTTTTTATTTATTTATTTATTGGATTTGGGGGTGGCACGTGCCACTCATCCCATTATTGCCTCATTCCAAATAAGTTGCCGGTCTAATCGTGAATGCCACACACTTATGTGAGAGAGAGGAACGCTTTAACACAAATTATGACTAATGAGACATCAAAACGTAATTCTTAATATTTTTTGGTATAAAAACAAACTGCATATTGTAAAGTGATACAATGAACTTATTTTTATCACCCTTTTTCCCTGCCCCCTGTTTACCCAATTCGGTACTTGTCGTTTCAACTATGCTATAATTGGTTCATGACCAGAGCGGATCCTGACTTTTCGAGGATTTGAAGTGAAAATTAGATTCCATTTTATAACACATTTTTAAAAGATAAGTACTTATTTCACATTTTCAAACTCAAAAATAACGTAAATGAAAAATAATTTTTTGATTTTTTTTGGTACCGTTCAAAAGATCTCAATGAGATCTATCAAATAAGATCCATATTATTAGGAAAATTATTTGTGTAAATACATTATTGCTAGGAGTAAGTACTTATTTTGAGTTTTAGAGTGGGGCTTAAATAAGGTCCATTTATTGAATTATTATAAGGGTTCAAAAAATAGTACGGACCCAATCCAAAAAATTTTGGAGGCCTTCTTGAGGGGTTGTGTTCCTGAAATTGGCTGAAGTTGAAGTGTTGAGTATTCTATACGTACTCTTTCTCAGAACGACACATTGAGTCACACACACGTCTTAAAACTACATGAGAGAGA